>VXBU01017866.1:94904-159492 GCA_013400315.1 Bombycilla garrulus | reverse complement strand
GGGGACGGGCGGCCTGAGGGGCGCGCGCCCCCGGGCCGAGGGGTGGCCGGACCTCCGCGGTTCGGCCCGGACGGCCGCGCCTGCCCGGAGTCGCGCTCGGCCTTGTGCGTCCTCTGGAGGTGCGGAGGGCCCGTGTCCCGCAAGCAGAGCCCCGTCGCTCTCGGCCGGTGCCGGCCGCGGCCGCTCGGCAGAGTCGGAAGCTGACCCGGGAACGCCCCAGGCGCCTTGCTGGGGAGGGGCGAGTTAATGCGCGCTGTACGGGGAGCAGCGCGGGCTCGTGTCGAGGGGGCCTGTCCTGCCCCGGACAGGGTGTACAGCACGCTCGGGTCACGGAGCGCGGTGTCCTGGCTCGTGCAGGGGTATGTGACATACCCGTGTTGGTGTCCTGGTTCATGCGGCACTCCCAGTTCATCTCCCGGCCCGAATGACGGGGACGGGACATGCAGAGGTGCTGCTGGCTCACGCGGGCTGCACACCACGTTCAGATCATGTATCACGTCCCGGTGCCTGCCCCAGTTCACACAGCGTGCACAGCACAGCTTCTCTGGCTGTGTCAGTACCAGGGGACTTCACAGATGAGCCGGAAGGGTTTGTGTTTGTGCACTTGAAGTTTCACTCAGCCGGCTGACAGGAGTGAGTGCAGAGAAAATGCAAACTCTTAGGCCTCGGGTATGGGATGTGCTCCCTCATCAAGGCCCTCGTGTGCTGGAAATGTGCCCCTGAGTTGCCATTAGCAGAAGCGTGGTGAGCAGTGTCCTGCCTGTCTCCTACCAGCAGCCCGTGCTGTGCTCCGTGTTTCCTTATCTCTTGTGCGGCCCCTAATTGACAGATGTGTGTGTTGTTGGTGTGGTCTGTGGTTTCCCTGCAGGGCTACCAAGAGAAAACCTGACAGAGGAAATTGTGTGACAAATAGGGTCACTTTCAGGGTCGGGCTGTCAGATTTATTGAGTGCCACCTGGGTGTTTCTGGGCAATCCAGCTCTTCCTCCGCAGAGATCCCCAGAGGCTTGTTAGCATCCATGGCTGGGAGCAAAGCTGCTGCCTCTGGGTTGGCCATACTCCAGCAGAGCCAGAGTTTTATTCCTTAAACTGTCATTCGAGTCCCGCAGGGAAAAAGCGAGCAGAAGGGGTGGGGATGAAGAGGGAGGGGCAGGAGGTGTTTTCCTTTCGGTTGGATCCGGGCTGCAGGGAACCCTCCCTTCCCTCCTCGGGCACAGCCGGCTGCTTTTCCTCTCTGCCCTCACAATTTCAGCAGCTGGAGCTGGTGCAGAGCTTTTTGGGAGCTGTGTTGGTGTGAGTGGGTCAGTCAGGGAAATTTCTTCTCCCCAGATTCTCGGGGGTTTGGTGCCCAGCTAGGGAGCCCTTTTGTGTAAGGAGACCTGAGCTAATTAGCCTGAGTGCTAATTGATGGAGCTCTTCCCTACACGAGCTTCTCCAGGCTGCAGCTGGTATTGTAATTCCTGCTGACCCAAATTATTCTCTTTTGTTTTGAGCCACAGACTGCTTTGTGCAGGGTTTCCCATGCTGAATCTCAGGCTGGTGCTCAGCTCTGCTCACTGCAGAGGCTGTTCCAGGAGGGGCTGTGTTTCCTGGGGGGCTGCCTGGGGGATCACTGAGGCTGCCTGGTGTCTGGATTGAAAGGAGCCCCTGAGGGTGTGAGTGTGTGAGGCAGCTCTGTGGCCATGGGCACAGGATCACTTGGATCACAGAGAAGTGCAGTTTGGGGAGTAATGGGAGTTTCTCCATCTCTCATGGTGCAGTCATGGGAATAGGAAGGGATGTGGGCTGTGGTAAAACTCCACATTTGATTAACTCAGTATCAAAAAGCCTGATTTGCCCCAACACATCACAGTGCTTATCTGGGGCAAGAGCCATTCCTTCTCTGTCGCCTGGGCTTAGGAATTTGTTTCTGAGGCTAATTATGAGTAGCACACAACCTGTTACCTCAGCAGGTGCTTCTCAGTAGCTCTTGTGTGCCAATGATTGTGGTTTTATACCCAAAATCGCCAGGAGCCTTTTCTGCTCCCTTGCTCCAGGCAAGGACTCTGGAGAGGCAAATGGGCTGAAGCTGCTGCAGCTTGTGTTTAATGAGCTGTGCCTCTCCCTGGCATGGGACAGGCTGTTAATTAAGGATGATAAGACCAAACACTGCACAAATCCGACAGCAACTTCCGAACTGATGGGTGGTGATTTATTATTGTGCTTTGGAGGCGGGGAGGCAAAAAATGTGAATACATCAACAATTATAAATAGACAGAAATAAAATTATAAATAGCTGTAGTTTCTAGAGTCAGCTGGAGTTCATGGGCTGGGGGTGACCTGTGTGGGGACTCTGGGCTTTGCTGCCTGGACATCTGATGATAGAAGTGACCTTAAAGTTTTAAGCTGATGTTGATCTGTGTCTTTTTTGTATCCTGGAGTCAGGGAGGGAGCAAAATTCTCTCTTTTATTTCCGCTTTGGGAAGTGCGTGTGCTTACGTACAGTGCAATATCCTACAGCACCTAGCATAAAATGAGTATAAAAGCTGTAAATACATAAACAAAACAAATGCAGCGTGCAGGCCCTTCCCCTCTGAAGCTTGAGGGGCTGGACAGTGAGTGCTCTGCTGCTTTCCACATCAGCCAGCTGGGTTGTTTCCTTGCCCCTTTGCCAGAGGATCCCAGCGCAGGCAGTGCAATGGAGGCTCCAGCGCCAGTCCTGCGATAATGCGGCAGAGCTGCTTGTGACGCAGGGAGCACAGTTATGTGTGTGGGAGGTGTTCAGATGCTTTTAGAACTATTTGTGGGCTCTTTTCTTTAAGGGCAGAATGACTGGGGAGTCATTCAAGCTTCTGGCTGGAGAAGTGGATCTTGATTCAAAGCTTTCTGGGGGGAAGAGGTGGAAGAAGGAGGACTGACAGCCTCTCCTGTCAGCTCTTGAGGATGAGGTGCAGGAGACAGAAGGGCTGTTAAAGCTCAGGGGTTCGTGTTCACCTGGTCTGGAGCAGCAAGACGTGTTCTTGATGACCACACTGACTGTAGGAACTGCTGTGGGGAGCAGGAGGTTTGCAGAGCACTTGTGAAGTGAGCCTGAGCTAGAGGATGAGGGATGTTGGTGAAAAAGCTGGAATGCTGAGCTCACTCGAGGGCTGTGGCCAGGTGGAAGAAGGTTCAGGAGGGAGCTGAGTTTCCCCAGCATGTCGCTGGCCTGGAGGGCAGGGCATGGCCATGGAAGCTGTTTCCAAGGAGGTCACAGATGTGCTTTGGGGCTCTCACCATACTAATGGGGTTTGGTTCAGTCTTTGGTTGTTTTTGTAGCCTGTCATCTAAAGAAAGGACCCTCTGAAAATGTCAAGTGTAGGGTTTGCCTCCTTCCCTTGCTGGTTGAAGCAGCCAAGAGGCACAGGGTGAGCTGTAAGGAAAACCTGAGCTTGTCACTGTTCCAGCCACTTCTGCTGCTTTTCCATGTTCTCCTGGCCCCTCCTCTGCTTCCCAGATCAATGCAGTGTGTTTATGTTCGTTGTAGGACTGGGGGAGGCCAAGATGCCACCTTCCCCAGCTGCTGGGTCGGTCCTCACCCTCTGGGATCCTGCTCTGGCACAGGCCATTCTCCCAACAATTCAGAAATCACTCCAAGGAGCAGGCTTTGGACAGAAGTCTGTAGTGCTGCAGTCATCCTTTTGTGACCAGGTTTGGCTTTGATTCATCCCCCCACAGAGAGAAGGCTGCACCTGGGCATAATGAAAGGAGGAGAATTGGGAATCCCTGACCTTAAGGGGGCTTGTACCATTTCCTGACTGGTCTCATTTTCCTCACCGATTTTGTGACTGGTGTCCTTGCTGCTGCTGCATGTGCTGCTTGCCCTGGACCCGGCTTTGTTGGCAGATGTAATCCCTGTGCTCGGGCAGTCAAGGGCCAAATATTTATTGCCAATTTATATTTTCACAGGCAGTGATGTGGGAGTTGTCTTCAGCTTAGCCAGGTAACAGCAGTGAAAGCTGCAGCCTGCCTCTTCCTGACTGATTAATTCAGTGGGAAAGCTGCTAATTGTCGTCTTTTGGATAAAATTTTAATTCAGAAGAGCCAAAGGAGCAACTTGCCCTTTTTATGCAGTGAAGGCAATTCTGGAGTGGAATAGTGGGTATTGGATTGTGAGGGAACTGTTCAGACAGTGTAACTCCCTTGGGATTACACTGATGTGTGAGACCTCTGAGGAGTGCTCCTGTTGGTGCTGGACTTGTAATGTGTATTGAAATATCTTCACTTGTGTCTTTAGCAAAAGGAGCAGCATGTCTGCAAAGGCAGATACTCCACGGCTGGAGCCTCCAGCGCAGCATTCCTGCCTGCAGCATTCCTGCTGCCCGGGTGTACAGCACACAAACAGCAGAGAGCAAGGAGGAAGAGCCCCTGCACACCATCATCAGCAACACAGAGAACGTGAAAGGTGGGTCTGGGCACAGATGTCTTGTGGGTGTGGTGCAGGTGAACCCTCATCAGCAGTGCTGCTGCCTCTAGAGGAAGTGCAGGTATTGATCACCACATCCTTTGAATCTGTGTTGCACCATCACCTCCCAGAAGTGGCTGTGGAAGTCGGAGTGGCCTTCACTGAGAAACAAGGACATCAAGACTGCATCCATGGGCTTAGCCAGGATGGCCATGTGCGTGTGTGGAGGCTCCACACACACTGGAATTGGCTGAAGGGAATTTTCTGTCCCAGAAGCAAGTTGTACCTGCCCAGGTCATTGCTGTGGGTCATGGAGGTGTGATGGGAGTCCTGGTGTCAGCCCTTCAGCTAGCATGAACAGCTTCAGGGAGACGTGCTCTACAGCAGCCTGAGCCATGAGTTATTCCAGTACAGAAGCAACATCTTAACTCTGCCTCTGTGGTTTTCCTGGGAGGTACTTTTGAGAGTGCCAGGCTGTGAAGTCCTGGTGGGGTTATTGTGCTGGCTGCCCACACTCCAGCTTCACTCCATCCCTGGGGGATGTGCACCCTCACCAGCAAGGCATGGCAGAGGTGATGTGGGACTTGTGGCTTTTCCCTGTGTTTTCCCAGAATTTTCTAATGCCTCTTGCAGGAGAAAGGAGTTCTCTAATGCCTCTTGCTATTTTTAAAAGGACAAGGATGGTCTTCCAGCTGGGATGTTTTGTAGTTGTATTTTTTCTGAGGAGGTTTCTCTTCCTGGGCACAGCTTCCTACCTGCAGGAATGGCTGTACAGATGTGTTCATCCAGTCTGTCCTTGGACACTTCCAGGGATCCAGGGGCAGCCACAGCTGCTCTGGGCGCCCTGTGCCAGGGCCTCAGCACCTTCACAGGGAAGAACTTTTTCCCAATATCCCGTCTAACCCTGCCCTCTGGCAGTGAGAAGCCATTCACCCTTGTCTTGTCCCTCCATCCCTTGTCCAAAGTCTCTCTCCAGCTCTCCTGGAGCCCTTTTAGGCAGTGGAAGGGGCTCTTAAGTGCTCCCTGAACTTTCTCTTCTCCAAGCTGAATATCCCCAACCCTAACCTTTATTCCAGGTGCAGCCTCTAAACATGAGTTCCAGGCTGAAACAAAGAAACTGCTGGACATTGTTGCCCGTTCCCTGTACTCAGAGAAAGAGGTAAGACACCCACAACTTGCTGGGAGATTTTCTGTTGGCAAAGCCCTGTCTCTGTCAAGGGATACATCCAAAAGGGTTGAGCTGGGAGAATAACTGTTCAGTTCCCAACGAGTCCTGAGCTTTCATGTCAGGCTTTCTTGAATGATGTTTTCTTAAGACACCTTGAAAATGTGTTTTTTGAAACAATTTGTAGGTATAGCTAAGTGACTCTGTGAGCCTCGAGCCTCTGCAGTGTCACGTTGAGTTTGGACAAGCTGTTCTCCTTGCAGATAATGGGGAAACAGTTTGGGGAGCTGGGAATCAGTCTGTGGGAGGCAGTGAGTGCTGTGCAGGGGCAGGGCCAGGCTGCAGGGTCAGGCTGTGTCTCGTCCCCAGGTGTTTATCCGGGAGCTGATCTCCAACGGCAGCGACGCGCTGGAGAAGCTGCGTCACCGCCTGATGACAGAAGGGAAGGCCTTGCCAGAGCTGGAGATCCACCTGCAGACAGACAGCAGCAAGGGAACCATCACCATCCAGGTAGTTCCCTTTGGTAACAGCAGAGTGTTACTCCCTGCTGCTCTCATCACTGGCCTTTGTCCTCTGAAGAGTCACTGGAAGCTGAGCAGCAGCACAGTCCCCAAGCCTGCCCAAAGAATGTTCTGTCCTCAGCTGGGCTCTAGTTCATGAGGCTGTAACCTCAGGGTTTGATGAGAAACCAGCAATGTTATCTGCTCTTGTTCCAGTACAAAAATTTGCTGCTCTTTCTTTCCTTCTTGGGAAGTACCAGTAGCTTTTCTCCCAGTACTCCTGCCTGGTGTACTTCCCAGATTGTGTGAGTTTCTCACTGGTGGGTAAGCTGTGAAATTGGTTTCCTCCTGACCTCTGGGGAGGTTTTCATGCCGGTCCTTAATTCTGAAGTGTTACATCATTCCTTGCAGACCTCTCTGCCCTGGGTGAGAAGGGGAAATGCCAGGTTAGTGAGAGGAACTTCCCATTCCTGCCTGTCTCCCTCTTCCTGCTCTAGGACAGGCTGAGTCCAGCTGGTTCTGCTCTCAGGCACAGTTGGGACTGGAGATTTGGGCAGTAGCACAGCACTTCCCTGTGCCCAGGTTTTGGTTGTCCCTGCTGGTGGCAAAATGCTGACTGGGAGGGAGATAGTCTGTAAGAGCAGTCACCTGTGGGCCTCAGTGTGGAGAGGGAAGTGGAGCTAGGCCTTCTCTCTGTACTTTGATCTTGCTCATGGCTCTTGTCCAAGGTGGGAGGCTGAGCCTCAGTTTCGGTGTTTTCTTGGCAGAGTTTCCAACGTTCAGAAGGCAAACTGATCATTTTCCTTGTGGAGCTGTGTCAGCCATGAGCGTAGCTGTGGACATTGCTGGGAGAGCAGAGGAGAAGGAGGAGGATGAAGCAGGCAGCCCTGAGTGACCGTGGCAGGTCCAGGGGAGATGTGGCACAGGCAGAGCACACAGGCTGATATTTTTCACGTGGGACAAAAGCACAGGGGGCTGTTGGAGGCTGCACAGTTATTTTATATTTCTGTTCCTCTGCGGAACGAGTGCTGCAGTTGCCATGGGGAAGTTAATGCTTGTCAGTGGGCAACACAGTCACCGAGCAGAGATTCTCAAACCACAGTGCAGGGGCTTTGCTATTCCTGTCACACTGTTGCAGTTTTCTGGCTCCTGTTTAACACAGGTTGTTTAAGGAGCCCTCACTTAGCCCCAGGCAGGGGGTCATTCCTGCCTCTCATATTTCTCTTTTGAGATTATAGTGGACTCAAAGCAAGTGACTCCATCAAGACATTGTTACATCTCATGCCCCATCCCTGGGGAAGCTGTCCCCTTGTTTGGCAGTTTGGTTGGAGAGCTGCTTGCCTGCCTTGCAGGGTGCCTCTGATGCCATCCCAGTTAGATGGGTTAGGGATTGGGCTTTTTGTAACCCCCTGCCTGGCTGCCAGTGCCTCTGTAATGCCATTAAATGAGTCTTAACGAGGAAGCTTTTAACTGCAGCAGTCCTGGGCTGTGGGGAGCAGTGAGAACAACGCTGCTCCAATCTCTTTAATAGCTTTGCCTTCTCCAGAGTGCCGAAAGCTCCTTACCTCCAGTCAGGGGGTTATTTATAACTTCTTGAAGAAACGAACCACATATAATGATTACTGTGAGCAAGTGTCATTCAGAACATTTCTCTGCCTTTCAGGAAAATGCAAAGGTGAAAGAAAGCTTACTGCAGTGACTGAGGCACAGGTGGATCTGTCCCTTAGCCACTGTTTTGTTTTCTGTACCCACTAGGACCTACCAAAAAAGAGGCAGCAGATCTCTCATACATGACCTGTAGCAATGGTCACCCCTCTTTTACTCCTAGAAAGGTCCCATTGTCTCACTCTGACCCCTGGATCCTTCTCTTCAGATCTTCATGCTGCTCTGTGCCCCTGGATCTGTTGAATCTCTCCCCTCTTCTTCCAAGCCCTGTAGCATCTTTGTGTCTCACTGAGCTAAGAAAAGGCACGTCTGTCAAGTGTGATGGCCATTACAGGCACATGCTTAGAGGATTATGTAGATCTGGGTAGGACTAGGACTACACTCATCTCTGTTCAGTGACTGCAGCTCTCCTTGTTCTCTGCCAGGACTGAATTCCAGTCATAAGCACAGCAAGACTCAGAATTCTGATAGGATGTCCTCATTCAGGAATATTGCACCTAAGCATTGCAGTGTAGTATCTGCTAAGAGGGATGTGTTGACAGAATTCCACCACCCTGCTTCCCTCACCAAAGTCCTGTTGTTTTAGCAGATTCCACCATTTCCTCCATCCCTTTGAAAACTGCCTCGTGTTTCTAGGACAGCTCCATCTGTAGCAGCCACAGCCTGCAAGGTCAGAGTGCTTAAGAAAATCCATTTGAAAATGTGAGGGGTGTGTTTCCAATGAGAAGAGCTCTGCAGAGCTCTGCAGTTCCACGTGCTGAGGCTTTACCAGTGTGGTTTTGGACCCTCTGAGATGGGAACAGAGAGCATCTCACAGACCCCCAAGGCTCTGTGAGCACAGAGCTCACCTGCGCTCTTTCTTCCAGGTGACAGGCAGGTGACAGGCTGTGCTGTGCTGCTCTTGGAGCTGTGCAGTTCTGCCGTGCTGCTGTGCTTGCTGGTGATGTGTGAGCTCGGGACTGCAGCCCTGCTCCTTGCTGCTGCTTAATTTAGGGCTAGGACAGTTGAGAGGAAATGGTTTGAAATGTTTACAGAGCTGATGGCTGCTTCTGCTGGGGGAGGGAAGTGTGCTTGCTGTTCTAGCACGGGAAAGCAGCCTAGTCACTGCCAGAGCTCGGGCTGCTCAGTTCCCTTTGTTGGGCTTTCATCTCTCTGTTGCCATCATCCAAAATCAGTGTCTGTGAAGCCACAAAATCACCAGTTTGCTGTGTTTGGGAGGAGTTAAAATGACTGCAAACACCACTCCTCCCTGCAACAGCTCCCTGTATCGCTGAGCAGATCTCTCCTGCCTCGCCAGTTACAAACAGCCTGTAACAAGGACTGGCTGTGCTGGGGCTCCAGTGAGGATTGGGCACAGCAGGTCAGTGCAGGTGCACCCTTGTGTCCCACAAAGCTTGGGACAGGTGGGCAGGAGGTCCCCCTCCCCTGTGGGACCAGGCTGCAGCAGAGAGGATGACCTGCACTGCAGCATCCATGTGTCACTTGGGCTTGAGGAAGCAAGGAGATGGACGGGTGGAAGTAGAGGGGTAAATCTGGCTGTACTTTAACAAGTCTTAGGTGGAATTAAACCTACAGAACTGTGCCATGGGTTGCAGGGATGGGATACAGCTTCCAGTGGTTGCATCATCTTTAACAAATGAGCCTAGGACTCAGAAATATAAACACATCTCAAATAACCTGTGGCCCCAAGAAGGAAGTGCGCAGTCTTTTAGTTCTCTTTGTGGCAGAATAAGAGCATATCCTGTATAAAAATGGGAAATTTAAAGTGGATGAAAGGCAGTACTTTTCTGGACAGCGAGTATTTAGACCTGGATGGGTGGAGGCCGAGCCTGTGGTTTTGCAAAGGAAAGCTCAGGCTCTTTGCTTTGGACAACTTCCATGTAATAGCCCAAGATCACCTCCTGTCCACAGGCATCAGTTTTGTTCTGGCTTTTCATCTGCTGGTTGCTGCTGCTGCAGATGCTTTAATGATTCTAAACCAGAACGTTGCTCCAGTGCAGCTGCTGTCCTGGTCTTGTGAATTTTAAGTCTTTAATCAAGATATTTAAATAACAGTGGGCACATTTGCTAATCAGACATTTTGGGATTTTATTACCTGACCAACTGGTGAAAGCAGCATGTCTTTATAATATAGTCAGTGTTTTTCTGATGCCCCGTTGAGGTTTAACACTGAAATAAATGTTTCAAGTGTTTGTTTTTCAACAAAACAAAGTGAAAGACACAATAGTTCAGCCAGGTACCTCTAACTGGGGGCATTCCTTCCGATGCAGTCATGGCAGAGGCAGCAGTGAATGGCTGCTTAATGGGTTGTTAGGTGTAAGGAAGCACTGCAATACTTTAAATTGGACTCAGGTAATGAGCAAAGCTAAGCTAATCTCACACAGCAGGTCTCTGCAAACATCCAGCACCCTCACCACAGGGTTAGAACAAAGGTGCAGGTCAGCAGCAGCTTTGGTACCTTGGAGGTCTCCACACATAAAAAAAAAAGGTGCTAAAAACAAAGTTCAGCTGATGTCTCTACCGAGTTTAGTTCAACGCTTGTGGCCACCAGCCCTTCGTGGTCTAAGATCTGCAGCCTCAGTATTGTCTTGTGTAGTGGATGGCTTGGGGGAGGATTTTTTACTCTGCACTCTAAGAAGTACCAGAGGAGAAACTCAGCCAGGTGAGGAGTTGGTGGTTCTGCTGAGTAACAGCAGGGCTTCTGTAATTAACCTTCAGGTAATGAAGGGTCAGCACACTGAACTCTGTCTCTTGGTCTCTCCAAGCTGTGGAGAAACATTTGGCACATGGAACTCTGAGCATATCCCTCACATTTTGTAATTTGAGAAGCCCTACAGACAATTTGTTTTGTGCTGTTACAAATAGCTCTGCTGTGGCTGTGGTCAGCCTGATAAATATTTTCCTGCAGGCTGAAGGGAGGGCTAGAACTGTGTGCAGGGGAAGAAAAGTTGTAATGCTGATGGTTGAGCAAGGGCTGGATGGTGCAGAAGGTGTTTGCAGGGGTTGTGTGATGCCATGGTGGCTCCTGGTGAGGATGCCCAGCGGCTCAGTAGCAGCTGGTGCAGCACGGAGCAGTGTGAGAAGGGCAGAAGTTTCACCAGCTGCTTCCTTGGATTTTGTGGAGCTGGAGCTGCCAGCACTTGTGTGGGCCCAGCCTGAGGTGGGCTGCTCATGGACAGGTTCAGTTGCTTCCCATGACTGCAGAGTTCCTGCTCTGCAGAGCTCGGCTCCTGTCTCTCCTCTGCTGCTGCTTTATTCCCGTTCCCCCGAGCAGCTCCCTGTGTGAAGGGAACCAAAGGGCAGCTGCAGGAAGTGTGGATATGGCAAGGATGGGTTGAATCTTGATGGTGTCTTCATCCTAATCCAGCCAGGTGTTTTCCTGCAGTAGGAAATACCTGCTTTGCCAGGATCTTTGCTTTCTGCTCTCCCTGTCAGCATCCCAGATGTTCTGAGCCCTGCTTTCTTTGTTCATGAGATTCACCCTCATCAAAGTAGTCTCCAGGAATTGTCATTAAGCGTTCTGCAGTAAATTTGGCAGGGCATTAGGAATTCAATAGCCAAATAAATTTATGGGCTAAGGATGTATTTCTTTGAACACACTGGAATTTGGGTATGACATGCTGTGCTATAAATAGAAGTGGATCAGAGTTCTGTTCAGGGTCTGGCATGAAGAAAAACTGAACCAGATGCTGAAAGCTGTTCTTTCTGGCTTTTTCTTCCCTGGGGGAAGGGACCATGTCAGATTCCTGAGATTTTGCCATACGCTGTTTGTTTTTCTTGGCTTTTGATCTCTGGCTGTTGAGATCTTACTGGGCATCATCCCTTTTCTCAGCCAAGTGGGCTGACTGGCCTTACTGTATTTAACCAAGGGAAAGGGATTGCAGTGCCGTGACTTGTGGGGGTGCAGGAAAATGTCTTACCTCACAAACTGAACAGTTCAATCCTTCAGTGCAGTTAAACACTGCATGAAGAAATACATACTGATATTAACTTGCTTTGGTAGAAATAAGCCCAGAAAATGCTCCATGGGTAGCAGAGGTCACTCTGGCACCTCACCTCTGAGCCACCTAGCAGCTGCCAGCTCTGTTGCAGCTGATTTTGCTGACCCTGCACACCAAATCCCACCTCTGGTAAGGCATGGGAATGTGTGAGCCCACTGTGGGTGTGCTAGCTGCTGTCAGCTGCAGTAACCATGCTCACAGGTACTCAGGTAGAACTGAATCCTTCATGGGATGAGAATCTTATCTCACTTGGCTACTTTTCACCTCAGAGAGTGGCTCAGAGAACATGTAACAGTGGCTTCTTGGGTTGCTTGTGTCAGGTAGAGAAGCTCCTGGGATTTGGGAGGGGGAATGGCACATTTTTCTTAGGAGTGGGATCCTGGAGGGCAGTAACCTACCCTTTGCTCCTGTGGAAAATATGTGTGGAGCAAGTCTGAAAACACACTGGACAGCAGAATGGGAAAGATTTTTGTTGGGGTCCTGTATGAGAGGGTGGCTATTTCTAGCTGGGGTTTGCTGTTACCTCTGTTGCCTTGGGGTGTCATGCAAATTGAAGTTGCAGCCAGGTTTGAGACTTATTGCAGCCTTTTCTGGGTGGTGCTGCTGCAGGCTGTGCTGCCTGAGATGTGTGAGCTGCAGGGAGATGTTTATCTGCATGCAGCAGTGCAGTTCTGGAATAACCTGGGATGACAAGGAGCTGTGTGTCTCTGAAGCTTGGGCAGAGCATCACAAAGTGTAGCCTCATTGTATTTTGACTGGGATGCATTGTATTTTGGTTGGGGTTAGGCTGTTCCCATGGGAATGCAATACCCAGCTTCATACATCATGGAGCACAGGGTGAGGGGGAGAGGAAGGGAGGAAGGGCAGAGCAGGTGGAGATCAGTTCATGTGGTGCTTGGAAACAAAGGTCTGCATTACCTGAGAGTTGAGATCCTCTGCTCTGCTGCTGATTGCCAGTGCTAGTGCATCGGTTCCACATCTGCAGATTGCAAACAAACTGCTTCTCACTGCACCTCAACTCCCCCTCAGACCAGTTCAGGAATGGAGGGTGTCTGTGCATGACATCTGGCACTGTGGGGCCATGGCTGGGTTGACATCTCTTTCCTGCATTGCCATCCTGTGCTTTTTAGAGGGATGTGCAATCCAGCCTGTCCTGGCATGGTTTTATCTTGAGAAATGGCCCCAGTCTCTGAGCTTTCTGTGGTCTGTAGGCAGCTGTGGCTGCCCCTGGAGCTCTGTGCCTTCTGAGTCTGTGTTCCTGGCCATGGGCAGATGGAGTCACAGCTGGAAGTCTGCTGTTGGATTTACTACTCAGAAGGGAGGGAGAGAGTGAGAGTTGGAGGCAGAAGTTGTTTGGGTGCTGTTTGCTGGAGCAATGATTCCCTACTGATATTTCAGCTGCAATTGCTGTTTCTTTTCAGGATACAGGTATTGGGATGACTCAGGAGGAGCTGGTTTCTAACCTTGGTACCATTGCTCGATCAGGCTCAAAGGTAACTTGGGATGAGGACCCTTCTCTCTCCTTAGAAAACTCTTCTCCAGTTACAACCACTTTTGTTCTCCCAGTAATTTTTCATTCTGTTTTGTCCCTTGGCCTTCAGCAGTGCTGATGGGCCCTGTGTGTAGCATTGCTGCACCCACTGCCCTTGCTCCAAACACCCTGCTGCCCACCATCCTTACAGAGGGGCACTCACCCACTTGCCATTTATTCCATGTCCAAGGGAGCAGCAGCTCTGTCCCCACAGCAAGATGTTGTACATGTGTATCTGATTTTTGTTTTCATCTCTGGAGGCACCATTTTAAGGTTTCCTGCTCTCACTTGTTTTCCTTTTACTGCTCTAAGCAGTGCTCCCCTCTTCCAGAGGAGCAGTCCCTTTTCCTTTGGAGCCTTCCTCAGAGCACTGCTGAGGGCATGGGGTGAGGGTGCTGGGCTGCCAGGCTGCAGAGCCTGAGGAGCCCAGCGGGGAATTAGTCACAACCTCCAGCAATACCTGAAGTCACTGTGTGCTGCTTTGTGTCTCCTTTGTTCCTGCAGGCTTTTCTAGAAGCTCTGCAGAGCCAAGCTGAAGCCAGCAGTAAAATCATCGGCCAGTTTGGAGTGGGTTTCTATTCAGCCTTCATGGTGGCTGATAAAGTGGAGGTGTTCTCGCAGTCAGCAGAGCCGGGCAGCCCAGGATACCACTGGTCATCCGATGGGTGAGGCTGCAGAGTGGGATGGCAGCATGGGGGCTGTGTCCAGACCAGGCATGG
The DNA here is from genome assembly GCA_013400315.1 of Bombycilla garrulus. Taxonomy (NCBI): domain Eukaryota; kingdom Metazoa; phylum Chordata; class Aves; order Passeriformes; family Bombycillidae; genus Bombycilla; species Bombycilla garrulus. The sequence goes on along the minus strand of VXBU01017866.1, from coordinate 145,489 downwards.
CCTGAAAGCTGTGCAAAGACAGGGTTTGTGTGTTCTTTCAGGACCTGGTTGACTGGTTTAGGTCCTGTTCAGGTTATACACACTAACAAAGCATGGCCAAATGTGCCAGTGTGGAAACTGCAAGGACAGAGTTGGTTTGTCAGAGAAGGCATGCTGTGGACAGAGTACCTGCCTCTCCTGTTCCATCCCTGCTGGCTGGCAGCCAGCTCAGGGGGTCCCACACCACAGGGACAAATTGAACCTCTGTGATCTGTTCATCCTGTGAGGTTTGGCTCGAGGCAGCCCCAGAGAGCAGAGCCTGTGCAGTGCTGGGGTCTGCAGGCACATCTCCTGGGTCACAGCTGTGTGCTCATCCTTTGCTTTCTGCTTGAAGCTGCAGAAATCTGTGATGGCAAAGCTGTGGCTGCTGGACATATTGAAATTGCAGCTTATGAGGCTGACAAGCTCAGCATCTCCTTAAAGTTTCTTCAGAATAAAGAATCACTACATTATTTAAATTCTTGAGAAAAGTGATACACCAGACTGGTTTGGGTATTCAATAACTAGTCTTTGCAGAGCAGTGTGTCCTAGGTCTGGAGTCTTTGTGGAGAAGACAGCCTCAAGTTTTTTGAGCTTTCTCAGAGGCACAAGGAGCATTCAGGCATTCAAGACTTTTTTTGCCTTTTCCTCTTGGCCTTGAAGTGTAGTATGTGCTCTTAGTTGAACAAACAATTTCTCTGTCCTATCATGGATGTACCCGAGGCACAAACTGACACAGTGTTTGTATCTAATCCTAGTTCAGGGATGTTTGAGATTGCAGAAGCATCTGGAGTCAGAGCTGGAACTAAGATTATTGTACACCTCAAAGAAGACTGCAAAGAGTTTGCAAATGAAGACCGAGTCAAGGGTGAGTAGAGGAGGGGAATGCTGTTACCCCAGGGTCTCTGTGGAGTCTGTTGGTGCCCACAGATGGGAGGTGAATTTACAGGTTTTTTCCTCTCCTGCGACTCCTTTCACCTGCTGAAATTCTGCTGTGTTGTTTCCACAAAGGTAACCCTTCTGTGTCTTCTTTCCATTCCAGAGGTGGTGACAAAATACAGCAAGTTCATCAGCTTCCCCCTGTACCTCAACGGGAGAAGAATTAACACATTGCAGGTGAGGTGGAGGCCACAGGCAGAAGATGAACCACTGTAATGCTCCACTGGAGACAGGAAACAACATAAAGCTGCTGCTGTCCCTGGAAATCAGGGGAGGATTGTCCAGGATATCACAGATCTTGTAGTGATCAGTTAATTACAACAAAATGAGACAATCCAGCTGAAGTCATACCTGCAACAGCTTGTTTGCATTTATTGTGGAAAATTCTTGGAGATCAGCAAGATCTGTGTCTTCCCTTATTCTGAATTATTTCAGTGCTTTATAATGCTTATTCTGTTCAAACCATGTGATGTGTTAGTGCTGTAGGGATTGCTCATATTGCTGGTGTGCTGACACCTCTTGCTGCAGTTCTTTCTGTCCTTTACATGGAATAGCCACTGCCAGGGAGTGCTTGGGGTTTTTTAGCAGCTCACCTCACAGCCTGATTTATTCCCAGCTCCTAGCTGAACACTGCTTGATGCTGGCATTTTCTTACCACTGGCATTGTACTGCAGCCAGATCCATTTTACTCAGATGCTCTTAGCCCAATTGCAGGCATCACTTGGGAGAAATTAATTATTTTTAAAACAGAAATCTATGAAACATTTTCTTCCAGCATCTCCTCTTCTGATTGATTGTTTAAAGCATTCTCACCTAAGAGAGCAGGTAGAGAGCATGTGTGTGGCTTTTTTGTTTCCTGGAATGTGGCACTGACTGCAAAGACCTTCAAGACTGTACTTAAACATTTTACCGTGTTAATTTATCTAAGGTTCTGTAATTAGTGTTATTAGTCATTAATTGTTTATTTGGATTCCTGCATAATAGTCTTTCTGTTCCAAAGGCTTTCTAGCTGTGCCCCTTAAATTACAAAACCAGAAATAGCTTTAGACAGCTGTTTGCTCTCTCTACCTGACAATCAATAGAACAGGCTCCCTGGAGAAGAGCAGTAGTAGAGCAAGGGGTGAAATGCCCTTAATAGACTCATGGACTTTTATCTTCTTATCAAAAAGTCTGTTTTCCCTTGGGTTACAGCAACAGCTTTATTCTCATTATGCTCCCATTTCATGCCTTTTCTTTATCCAGGATCTTGGCTTTGTGTCTTTCCACACATCAGCACCAGTTCACTGCAAACAGAGCCACAGTTGGTTCCCTGCTGGGGTTTCTCCTTGATGAGCTCCTGAATGCTCACAGCATGGAGCTGGGGGCTTCTCTGGTCTAACTGGGATAACTGTTAGCTACAAGTGAGCCCCTGAGAATGCAGTGCGTTCCCTAACACAGCTACTGTAGAACACCTTAGCTCCCAGTGAGTCCATAATCCTACCTGTGATCCTGCAACCCCTCCAGGACACCTGTGTGTGCTGGAAATGAGGGTAAGCCACCTGTGGAACAAGGCTCTGAGGCAGAGGAATCCTTAAGGATTTCAGGGCTGCCAGGGACCTGAAGCCCTTGGGCTCTTGAGGGTGGGCTGGATGTTTGTGATGTCCTCAGAAATCAGTCCTGTCAGTCGTTTGGGCTTGAGTGGCAAAAAGAGGGAGTAAGTGAGATAGGCTTCACCCCTTTGGAAACACACAGTTCTGCATTGAGTCCCACATCTTTGCTAGATGCAAGACTTTGCTGATGTACTGAAAACTGAAACATGCTGTGAGCATGGGCTGAGTGCTTCAGAAAGCACTGGGGGGTTAGAGCAGCAGCACGTGGAAGCTAGAGCTCATGGCTTCAGTGCCTGTATTCGTGTAGGAAACAGTGCTGGAGCAGTGACCTTGCAGTGGTTCACAAAGCATCTCCCAAGCTGCTGAACAAATCAGCAGAAAACAGGCAGTGCAGGAGCTGCCTAACAAGCTCTTAGCTGAGACAGTGACTTCCAACAGAGAGGCAGGTTGGTTGCAAAAAGACTCGCTTAAACTTTTCCTTTGCTTGCTGGTCAGGCCCTGAGAACTTGACCAGTACTGCCAGTCAGTTGAGCTGTGGGATCTGTCCAGGCTAAATCCTTTTTGTTGTGGGCTAAACAAAGTTACCTTATACATGTTGCAGTGCAAGAGTTACCTCTGAGGGGTGGCCCGAGGCCAGATGAGGAGCAGTAGTTTGTTAGTGCGTGATAAAGTGCCTGAGCCACATCTTGCTCCCAGGCTGGGCAGAGGTGTCCGTTTGAAAGGTTCTATTTCCCTGCTCCAGCATCCTGGAGGCCACAGAGCTGATGGGAACTGTTCTCCCTGCTCCTGCACAGGCTCTGTGGATGCTGGACCCCAAGGACATCGGGGAGTGGCAGCACGAGGAGTTTTACCGCTTCATAGCGCAGGCTTACGACAAGCCCCGCTATGTCCTGCACTACAAGACCGACGCTCCCCTCAACATCCGCAGCATCTTCTACGTGCCCGAGCAGGTACGGGTCCTGTCCTGGCAACGTGGGACACCTGCCCAGCTGCTCTCAAAGGGGGATGGGAGAGCTCTTAGGGAAAGGAGGCAGATGAGGCTGCAGGGAGGAATATCCAGTGTGGCATCTCTGCAGTGGGCTGGGTGCCACAGGGTGGCTGGGGTACTGAGCCATGACAGGAGCAAGGGGACGGCTCAGGTAGGTCCCTAGGGAAGAGATTTCAGCTCTTGTTGGGTTCAGCATTGTAGGGGAGACAACAGTGTGACCTGGGCACCCTGCACAGTGCTGGTGTTAGCTCCTGTCTCTTTTCCTGCAGAAGCCATCCATGTTTGACATCAGCAGGGAAATGGGCTCCAGTGTTGCTCTCTACAGCCGCAAAATCCTCATCCAAACCAAAGCTGCAGACATCCTGCCTAAGTGGCTGCGCTTCCTTAGAGGTGCGTGTGGGACCAGAAGCAGCAGGCTGTGGATGGCTTCCACAGGGATGAGGCAAGGGCTGTCCTCCTGAGCGTGGCACTTGTGTTCAAGGGTTGCTCTGTATTCCAGGTGTTGTGGACAGTGAGGATATACCCCTGAATCTCAGCAGGGAGCTGCTGCAGGAGAGTGCCCTGATCAGGTAAGCAAGAGTTTCTCTGAATTGAGATACAAGGAAAAGATGTAAAGCCGTGAGGGAAAGATGACAGTGGACTCACTACAACCCTACACAGAGAGATGTTCACCTAAAATGTCTTGTCTTGCTCTAGCAGCTGTCTTTAAAAAGGCTTGGTCCTCCTGCAGGAAGCTCCGTGATGTTTTGCAGAAGAGGTTGATCAAGTTCTTCATTGACCAGAGCAAGAAGGATCCTGAGAAATATGCCAAATTCTTTGAGGAGTACGGAGTATTCATGAGAGAGGGGATCGTCACGATAGCAGAGCAGGATGTCAAGGTACCACGAGTCTTGAAACACTGCAGCTAATGGGAAAGATTACCATGAGCTGGGATGAGGGAGACTGCTGCTTCCCCATGGAACTTGCATGTCCATAATTTATGTTCCCAGGTCTGCCAATATCTATGGATTCTCTAGTACCTAAACTTTCACTCTTTCTGACTGGTGCTGCTTCCCATTTATTTTGAGACCCTGCAGAGTCTCTGTACCCACATTATTATCAGCCTGGTGCAATGTCAACTACAACAGGCAGTAAAGATGGGTCTTCCCCTCCTGTTGTCTTCTGCCTAATTCCCATTTTCAGGAGAGCTTGAGCCACATCATGTCTAGGTCACTTTTCTGCCTCTTTAATATCTGGAGATATTAAAGATATCTGAGAATCCCCTGAGCCTACAACAGGGCCGCCAAGAGGCAGAGGAATCCCTGAGGCTGGGAAGGGTCGGGTGGAGCTCACAGGGGCACGTTTTTTGCAGGAGGACATAGCAAAGCTGCTGCGTTACGAGTCATCGGCGCTTCCCGCGGGGCAGCTGACCAGCCTGACCGACTACAGCTCGCGCATGAAGGCCGGCAGCAGGAACATCTACTACCTGTGTGCCCCCAACCGGCACCTGGCCGAGCACTCCCCGTACTTCGAGGCCATGAAGAAGAGTGACATGGAGGTGAGGGAGCATGGAGGTGAGCTCAGGGAGCCAGGGGAACACCCTGAGCTGCTGCAGCAGTGGTCTGTGATACAGCCCTGCCTTTACGTGGCCCCCTCTGCCTCTGCTGTGGCATGAGGCCAGGAGGGATCTGTCACACACTCATAACCACAACATTAAAGAAAAAAACATTCGGCTGTTAGGAGTATCCAAAGGAGAGCCATGAGAGTGGTGAAGGGCCTGGAGGAGAAGCCATATGAGGAGTAGCTGAGGGCACTTAGTCTGTTCAGGAGACTGAGGGGACATCTCACTGTGGTCTTCAACATCCTCAAAAGGGGCAGCAGAGGGGCAAGTATCGATCTCTTGACTCTCATGAGCAGTGGCAGGACCCAAGGGAATTGCTGAGAGGTTTATGTTGGGTAGCAGGAGAAAGTTTTCACCCAGAGATGTTAGGCACTGGGACAGGCTCCCCAGGGAAGTGCTCACAGCACCAAGCCTGTCTGAGTTCAAGAAGCATTTGGACAATGCTCTCAGGCACAGGGATTGTTGGGGTCTGCTGTGCAGGGACAAGAGTTGGGACACAGTGATCCTGATGGGTCCCCTACAACTCAGCATATTCTGTACTTGTACAGGCACCTGGTTCTTATATCAGTTTCTTACCTTTGCTGGACCCCAGAGCAGGAGCCTGGCAGCTGCTGTGCAGAGCTGTAATGGTGTTACAGTTGTCCTCTGTGGGTAGGTGGCCCTCTAAGGACTGGAGTCAGTGCTGGTTCTCACTTTCCCTGGGCAGCAGGACTTGCTCAGCTGCAGACCTGCCACAGGGTAACAAATCCCTCCAAGGGTTTGCTTTCATGCCAGGCCCTGAGTGTTAGTCACTGTGGGGTTGAACCTGTAAGTTTCCTGTGTGATGTTCCTGCTTTTGGTACAGAGCTGCCTTGGGAAGGAGGGAATGCTGTTACATCCCAAACAATGTGTCGCTGTCCCTTTGTTGGCACAGGTGCTGTTCTGCTATGAGCAATTTGATGAGCTGACACTCTTGCACCTCCGGGAGTTTGACAAGAAGAAGCTGATCTCTGTGGAAACAGACATTGTTGTTGATCACTACAAGGAGGAGAAGTTTGAGGAGAGCCGCCCAGGTACCGTGAGGCTCCCCGGCCTGTCCTGCTGACACTGTCCTGCTAGCCTGAGCAACACTGAGGGGACACCTTCCTCCCCTGCTCTTGCAGATCCTAAGCAAGAGCCTTCCACCCTCCTTCTCATGGTCTGAGGCAACTTAGAGTTTTTGCAGATTGGTTTTATCTCACATGATCAAAGTTAAATGGAATGTCATTTTATTTCAACCCCATGCATACATCTGATGCCCAGACAGAGGCAGGCAGCGCCTGGCAAGGCAGGAGCCTGCCCTCTCTGGGTATGGCACAGTCTGGGATGAGGATATGGAGGTGTATGCTGAGTGGTGCTGCACTCCTATTCCCACAAGAGAACTGATAAATGGAAATGTGGAAATTCAGCTTACTGTCCATGGCACGCTATAGATGCAGGCTCAGATGTGCCCTCTTTCCCTGCCAGCTGGAGAACGTCTGACAGAGAAGGAGGCTGAGGATCTGATGGCCTGGATGAGGAATGCCTTAGGCTCTCGAGTCACTGGAGTGAAGGTGGGTATTCTATGTCTGGGGAACTCAGTACAGGAGATCCACAGAGGTGACCATCTAGGGAAAAAAGATGATAGGTGTTTGGGGATCTGCTGCCACAGATTTTTCTTTGGACCCTGGGGAAAATCATTGTTCTCTGTGCCTCCTGTGTGTAAATGGTGGATGCTGACATTTGTCTTTGGATGGTCAGTGTGGCAGCAGAAGAACCACATCTCAATGTGTATTAAGCAAAGCCCATATTGCAGTCAATGCTCAGGTTACCAGAACAGGCTGGTGACTTTTCTTGCTTGTGGACATGAAAGGTGTATTGGCAAGGAATGCTTTGGGTCTAGCTGCAGCCCACTGTTTGTGGACTGTGGAGCCATTTGGGCCCCCATCTTTCCTGCTGGTTTAGACGGCTCCTGTGGGATGGGAATGAATCATGTGGAGGTTTGGTGTGGCTCTGTGCTGAGGAGACTCCAAGTGCTCAGTCTTTCCCCACCTCTAAGACGCGCACTGTCCATGGCAGCCCTGACTGGTGCTTGTGCCACAGGTGACCACGCGGCTGGACATGCACCCTGCCATGATCACTGTGCTCGAGATGGGCGCTGCCCGCCACTTCCTGCGCATGCAGCAGCTGGCCAAGACCCAGGAGGAGCGAGCCCAGCTCCTGCAGCCCACCCTGGAGATCAACACAGGGTAAGAGGGGACAGCACCAGCACTAGGCCTGGGACACAGCAGCCTCCTGGAAGTGGAGACAGAGAGGAAGTGGTGTAAGAGTGCCAATTAGCAGAGTCCTTTGCATTAAGTGCAGTCGGTGTCACAGAGCCTTAATCTGTGAGGCTGCATGGCACCTTCAACATGAGCCCCCACACACACAGTGTCCAGCACTCTGGGGACCATGGGGCTTATAGGGACAGATGGAAGAGAAGAGAGAAGCCCCCAGAACAGGAGCAAGGAAGTTAACTTTGGTGACCCACTGTGACTTAGCTGTTCATTCTGGAAATAAATTTCTCACTGTGTCCTAAATCAGCAAGCCTCAGTGTTGATCTCTCTCTTACAGGCATGCTCTGATTAAGAAGCTCAGTGAGCTGAAGGAGAGTCAGCCTGATCTGGCCCAGATGTTGCTCGACCAGGTGAGAGCAAGACCACCTCCAGAAGCAGCACAATCCTTCCCAGAACCAGCTTGCAGACCATGCACGGCAGGGAACATGACAGTGGGCAAGAGTCACATCCTTCTGTGGTCCCTGGGTATTTCTGGGACTTGGGGTCCATGTTTTACTAGCAGGTGCCCTAGAAAACATTTTTGGTCTCAGCATGCAGGTCCTGGAGAGTGACATTCCCCTCCTCCCTCAGGCAGGTTGCTTTGGTGCTTATTTGGTGCTTTCTTCTCTTTTTCAGATTTATGAGAATGCCATGATTGCAGCAGGACTGAATGAGGATCCCAGGCCAATGGTGAACCGGCTGAACGAACTCCTCACCAGAATCCTGGAGAAGAACTGAGCCCCAAGGACTGAAGGATGAACTCTGTGCTGATCTCTTGTCTCAGGCACAGCCTCTCAGCAGCTGCTTGCAGGCACTGTCCAGCACAAGTTCATGGGCAGAGGGCAGGAACAATGCTGGGGACATCCAGCCCTCCCTGCACGGGGAAGAGTCACCTGTAATTATCAGATCCCACGTCATCAGCTTGTTCAAAGTGCAGAGCTCTTAGTGAGGACAAAATCCAGAGGTAGCTGCTTAAACAATGTGCCCAAATTTCTGACACAAACCTGAAGAGCCTAATTTCATACTGTTCCTAAAAATGGCCTTTCTCAAAACAGATGTTGGCAGCAAGATTCCCAGTTAGGTCTGTGAATACAACCCCTCTCCACAAAATCCCTGCACACCTTTGTGCTCTGAACAAGCACTGGAAGAATTAATTAATTAGTTAAGAAACCTCCAGGTATGACCAGGCAGGAGTTTGCTGGCATGGAGACAGATTGCTGCCTTTGGCAGACAAAGATACTGTTGGTAGAACGTGTCAGTGCAATCCCAGAAAAGATAACCGAGCTGCTGGGTGAGTTGATCCTGGCCTTGTGGAAAAAGGGAAGTAACTGGAGGCAGCTTTGTACTGTGTGGGTTTCTGGAGAGTCTGTGGGATAAATTGCATGCCTAGCCAATCTGAATTTATGATAAATAAACTGTTCTTATTTTCCAGACATCCCCCCCACTTCACTCTCCTCTTTATTTTGTTGGTCTTTGTCTTTCAGCTGGTGATGTTGGTTGGTCTCTCTTCACATGCTGTTTGGTTCTTCAGGGCATCAGGCACTAGATATGGTGGCAGGAGAGGGCTGTGAAAACAAGAGAGTGTAGAGGGAAAACAGGAGAATGTGTAGTTATAAATCCTGATAGTTTTGTCTCTGAAAATGGGATGTAGCCCTTGGTTTGGATCAAGGAGCAGTGGCTGTTCAGACAGAAATGCCATGCTAGATTCCCTCTGTGTGTTTGCTTTACACCATGCAAATCGCTTATAAGAATCATTTCTCCTGCTCAGTGGGGCTCTGAGCAGCCCTGGTATTTGTTTAGTTAATCTTTAAATTGCCAGATTAAGATGCTGGGACTGGGTTTGGTTAACTCTTTGGGTCCTGTGCTGGACAGGACAACCTCCAGCTCTTTAAGCTATAGGAAGCCTCACTGTGCACAGAGGAGTGAAAAATTCCTGCTGCATGGGGGACCATTTGAGAAGTTTTATTAACATCACCTAGCATTTTTTATTCAGAAGAGGAAAAAAAAAGGTGACAGCTTAGAGGGTGCTGAGACATTCAAGGAGCCACCTTCTGCATCCTACTGATGACACATCCTGTCAGGAACACTGTGGCCAGCAGGACCAGGGCAGCCACTGTCCCCTGTCCTGGCCACTGCTGAGGCACCCCCAGCCCTGGGGGCAGTTTTGGGCCCCTCCTGACAGGAAGGACACTGAGGGGCTGGAGCGTGTCCAGGGAAGGGAACAGAGCTGGGGAAGGGGCTGGAGCACCAGGAGCAGCTGAGGGAGCTGGAAAGGGACTCAGCCTGGAGAAAAGGAGGCTCAGGAGGGACCTTGTGGCTCTGCACAACTCCCTGACAGGAAGGGACAGCCAGGGGGGACGGGCTCTGCTCCCAGGGAACAGGGACAGGAGGAGAGGAAACAGCCTCAAGTTATGCCAAGACAGGTTCAGATTGGATATTGGGAAAGTTTCTTCATGGAAAGGGTGTTCAGGCACTGGCACAGCTGCCCGGGTAGTGTCACCATCCTGTAGAGATTCAAAAGACATGTGGCTCTTGGGACAGGGGCTAGTGCCACATTAAAGGTTGGACTTGAGGATCTTTTCCAACCCAAATGATTCTGGGGATTGTAACAGGAATTGAAGCAATTAAAACCTTTGGTGATTTGTGCTGCAAGCAGTACAGCAGCTGAATGTGGTATCCTGCAGGCTGCACACCTGATAAAGTGCCTAAAACAGTGATTGATACAATGCCTGAGCTGAGGCTGGGTGCTGGTTTGTAACCTTTGCTGCACTGAGAAGTGAACTTAACAGATGTTCAACCTCCCTGTCCTGAGAATCCTCCGGGAATCCCAGCAGCCCCTCAGGTGCTCATTTTTTGCCATGAGGGATTTGTGACCAAAAGGTCAAATAAGATGTCTGTTACTGGAGCACACACCCACCCTGTGTCCCTGCTGCCCATCAAACATGGTGAGAGGTGGTGATGGTCCTGGCATGCAGGAAGGAGTGACAGCAGCAGGATCAGGAGGGTGCTTTGGCCCAAATCTCACACGTTCTGTCACTCTGCCTTGTCTGAGCCACTGGATCCTCACCTCTGGGACTCAGCTTTCCTTTTGATTTTGCAAACACCTGCAGGGAATGCTGGTGTGAGAGGATGACATTCCTGGCTAACAGAGCAGATCCTAGTGGGAAAAAGTGGATGGATATGTTGATGAACACAAACTGAGGTGCTGATAGGAAGACAGTTGCTCTAAAGCTGGTGTCTGGAAAATTATTCCATGTCTGAAAAGGCAACAGAGGCTCCTTGGTAGTTTCCTGGCTGTAAGCAATGCTGCTTTGTGCAGAAAATTGATCTACTGGATTTGATTTTTTTCTGGGATCTTATTTACAGCTGCCTGACTTTATCTTGTGTTAGGTTCCTGTGGTTTTGTGGGGGGTTGTTCATTTTTCTCTACAAGTTAAACCTTGTGTGCTGAAAAGCCATTGGTGATAAAACAGTGTGGCTTCCTCTCCTGCCCTGCCCAGGCTCATCAGCTGGGAAGTCAAACCTGTATTCTCCAGGGCAGAAGATGGAAAATATTTATGGGGAGTGAAATCCAGTTTGAAAGGACATTCTGGAGACCTCGTGCTTTGAAACTTGGACAGAATCCCTCTCAGTCTGGCGTGGGACGTTGAAACTGGACTGGCCATCCAGTGGCTCATGGGGCCAGACTGAGAACAGTTTTCTCTTGTCCAGATTTCCTGCTGAGACCATCCAGAATATCTTGGGTAGGTTCCAGGTCTGTGATTTATGGACAAACCACAAGCCAGGAATCTGCAATCTAAGCTCCTTGAGCAGCAACTGTTTAAAACATTATGGGAAGAAATGGCCACTGTTTCCAAGAGAAGAAAACTTGGGAGCCATTAATAATGTTTAGTACTTCTGTGGTTATTAATTAATCCTCCTGCTCTTGTTGTGAAGTGAGTCAGAATTATTCTTACTGTACAAATAAGGTCTGCATGAAGCTTAAAAAGATTTCCTTAAGAGATACAGTCAGTCTGCATTTAGGACACAGCACAGGACTCCAGAACCCCAGCACTAAGTGAAACAGACCCCTCCAAGATCCAGAGGCACAACAAAAGTACCTGCTGGATTTGGATGAGGCAGTAAACACAAACTCACAGCACCTTCAAGAGGCTCTGCCCAACACCCTGCTCAGCTGAAAGTTCTTCCCAGGGCAGTTCTAGGTCTGCCCAAAACTTACCCATTGGGATCACGTGGTTTCCCAGTAACTCCTGGGTTCAAAAACTCCTGGGATTTCAGAGAATCTATGGAAGGTTGGCTGCTTATTGGAATTATCCTGTACTAAGTCCTTTCCAGCTGGTTGTCTCCCCTGTTGTTTAGAAAGAAAGGATGCTAAAATCTCTCTTGCTCTCTACCCAGAATTGCTCACCTCCTGAAGCTTCTGGAGTGAGTGAAATATGGGTTTTCCTCTTCTTTCATCAGCAGGAAGGTTTTCTTCCCNAAACAAAAAATAAAAACAAACAAACAAACAAAAAAACCCCACACAAAATGAAAAACAAAAAGGTCATTTTTTTCCCCCTCTGTTCTCAGAATCATCTTTTGTTTCTCTGTTACCTCTCTCTTTACACTTCACCTGCATCTTCATGGCTGATGCTGTGGTTCCATGCAGCCCAGGCCAAAGAGGATTTTCTCTGCCTGGACACTCATTCTCCCAGGACAGTGTTCCTTGGTGCTGGAGCTCCTTCTAGCAAGAATTCAATCCAAACTCACAAGGTCCTTCCCAACACATTTCTCCTGGAACTGGTCTGATGTGCAAACAAGTGGGAAAAAGTAAAGTCTGCTGTAAATCCTGCCTGAAATGGAAGAGCTGGCAGGAGCACAGGGACCAAAGGCTTAAATTTGTAAAGACTTCTGATGGTCTCATTGTTAAATTTATTTACAGCAGCAGGAAAGATGAAAAATTAGGGAAAGAAGCGGTTTCCTGCTCTTTTCAAATCCACATGGCAAAAGGTATTGTAATGAGTTGTCCATTAAACATCCATCCAATGTTATTCCAAATGTTATGACAGGATCTGCAGGGGATCCGGGGTCAGTCAATCCAGAAGGAGGAGCCAAGCAGAGCTTGTTCTCTTCTGCAGCCCAAGTAAATGAGGGGTAACTGGGACTAAAACCCAGCCCAGAACTAGATTGATAAAGCAGTCCTTCATGGAACTGTGCCACATGAAATCCTTTGCAACATGGGAGGTCAGAGCTGTGGCAGGAGGCACAGGGAGATTCAGCTGCAGTTTTATTTCACTGGTGCCTCAATCCCTGGACTTCTGTTCTGTAGCAGGTATTTTAAATAACAAGTGTTCAAAGTTATCTGGCACCATGCTTCAGGAAATCAAAGGACAGGGATTAGGGTTTTTAGATGGGAATTGTATTTGTAATGTATTTAGAGATTCTTTCATGCCCAGTGCCTGGGCTGAATGATGGTGATTCTTCTTGGAAATGATAATTCAATTCACTTCCCAGGAGAACCAGATGAATTTTGTTTTATACCACCCAAACTCGTGCCATGAGAGTTACTGAATGGAAACACACTTTGTTTTCCTGGCAGGCTTACAAGAGGAGATGGATACAGTGGCCTGTACATCCCAAAATTCACACCTGAGAGGAAAACAAACCAAGCTGCTCTTGAGGAAAATGCTGCATTTTTCTTTGTTTGGCCCTTTCAAGTCTCTGTGCTGAGTTTGCACTGAGCTCTGTCATCCAGAAGGGAGATTAACACAATAAATTGATGCAGACCCAAACTTTCCTCATTGGAATTGGCCTCAGTGGCTGCTTGTTTGATAACTGCTGACCTGAATTGAATCAATTTGTAAGAAAAAGCTTAAAATAGTTAATTTAAAGATGCCAAAGAGCCACTAGTGTTACAAGTTTTAACAGAAAGACGATCTGCTCTTAAACTGAGCAGAGAGAAAGTGAAACAGAAATTTTGAGCAATGCTCAGTGCAGCACACTGGGGATGAATTTGTACAATATGTAATTTGTCTACTCATAGATATGTAGATAATCATATTTACTATAAATCCCACTGCACAGCCAATTCTAGCAGTTATTTTGAAAACCTTTTCACGTCAGCAATAATGTTCACAAGTCTCCTAATTGTTGTTTTCTGCCCCAGAGTGACAGTAAATATCCTGCCTCTCACAGCGTGTACCCCAAGTGCTGCCATTCAGGGACCTGCCTGCATGACAGCTGTAATTCAGGGGTGAGCACACATTAAATTAAGCCAAAATTTCCATTCTGGAGCCTAAAACAGCCCTGAGCCATATTTGATACAGAGCAGTTCCCTGGGGGTGGAAGAAAAGTGCATTATTAAAATATTGGGAGTGCAAGTCCAGTCTGCCTCACATCAGCAGCCTGATTTTGGGAGGGCTGCTTCTTCTCACTGTACCAGTCACTGTGACTGCATCCTCCAGCTGATGATGGGTACAGTGACCAGAGAGCCATGTCCTTGTTGCCTTTAGGAATGGCCTCAAAATGTCCTGTGAAATAGATGCCCATTTGGTAGCCAGGATGGACCATTAAGTGCTTTTGGATGCATCTTCACTGGGAATAGCACAATTCCTTTGGCTTTTGAGTGCTTCTGAGTTCAGTTTAGGGCATTGTGCAAGGAGCTGTTCCTGTGCCTTGGTGTAGTTGCTCTGTCTTGGTTTGGAACTGGAGTGTTTTCAGTCAGTTTGTGCAATGGGCACTTGCAAGTTCTTGCAGGATTTTCTTCAGAGGGCTCCTAATTCCCATCAGAGCAGCAACTCGAGCAAGAACTTGAATAAACCAGCAGAAGTGTTGAAAGACACAGACCAAAGGATTTCTTCACATCAGTTTTGCACTGACGGGCATATTGCATCTCCAGGGGAGATACACTGCAGAATCTCCTCAGTTCTGCCAAAATAACCATTCTCTGCTTAAAATTCAAGGAATTCCAGCTGAAATGGTTTGAACAGATTAAAAATTCAATTGCTTTGCTGCAAGTGAAAACTCAAAGTGCCTCAAGAGCCTATTTCATTCTAAAAGTTGTAGTTGATTCTTTTTTCTTAAGGCTTCCAAACAGGCAATGCCATAAGAGCCTCAGGTGATGTCAAATTATGGACTGAGATGTAATTATGGGACAATGTTAAGTGTAAAGGAGACATCATATTGTTCACTATTAGAACCGATTTATAGTTATTAGTGAAGTGTCTTGATTATTATTGTTATTAGTGAAGTGTCTTGATTGTTATTAGTGTAGTTTTTAGTGAAGAACCTGTTTTCAAAGCTCCAGCTTTGTTCTGTGTAGCACTAAACCTCTTTCCTCTGCCTCTTAGTGAGTTATGAGGTGTTGCTCAGGAGAGATTTTTGTTCTTGCCACAGCCAGACTAAGCATTGGGAAAGAAGTCCTGATTTCAACATTGAAATCTAATTTCAATCACGTGTTTCAAAATGCAGAGCCAGTGTATGAACCCTCCCACCCCACCTCAGGTGATTCTACACCTGAAAACCTTTAGCCTCAATTAGCTAATGATTTGGAGGAAATGATTGTTGATCCTGACTCCAAGGTGAGGCTCATTATGAGGACCCTGAGCAGGAGCTAAATTCAGTGGGGACAGAGCACTCGTTTTCCTGCTCAACTCCAGGCAGAAAATAAGTACAAAATAAAAAGGCAATAATCTTCTGACAAAAAAGCTTGGGAAAAGTTCGAGCTATGCCACTGCTTACCGTGAAATTTCAGTATTTCCATCTGAGCAGCACAGCATAGATTACAACCCCAAAACATTACAATGGTAATGGGATTCAGCTGCACAGCCAGCACAAGCGTGCCTGAGGTTTTAAAGTGGAGACGAGTGATTTTAAACAGCAGTTCCGTGCTCATGAGCAGGTGGTGTGTATTTCTCTCCCTACTTACAATTTACATTTATATTTTTATAGATAGATGAATTGATTTCTATATATTGGAACTCCTTAAGAATACAAAGGAGCCGTGCTGTACCATACGCTCCCCTCTTTCGGTGGTGTTCTGGCCATTCGCCTCAGTGGCAAGAACTTAATCAAACGCCCTCCCTGTTCTTACTTTACATCCCCGCCGGGGCCGGGCTCATTTGGGCCGTGAGGCGGGACGTGGTGGCCGGGCCGCCACCGCTTTCTCCGGCGCGCCAACGCCCCCGGTGGCCGCGGCCCGCCCGCTTCGTGCTCGGTTCGCCTCAGCAGACGCCGCCGCCCCGCCGGAGGGAGGCTCAGGCAGTTCTACCGGGGCGAGGAGCGGCAGTGCCCCGCAGCCCTCGGCCGCGCCGGGACCGGAGGAGCTCTCGGCTCCATGAGGGGAGGGGAGCGGGCGGGAACGGGCTCCGCGACAAGCGGTGGCGGGAATCCCGTGCGCATGCGCGGGGAGCGTGAGGGCCCGGCGAACATCGCGCCGGCCGGGCCCGCGCATGCGCACCGCGCCCNGAGTGACGTCAGCGATGTTACGTCATCCATGACGTCACACACGGGCGCTCAGGGCGGTCCCGGTGTGGGGCTGAGGGGAGCCCAGGCCTCGGGCCCGGCTNGTGCTGAGGGGAGCCCAGGCCGCGGGCCCGGCTGCAGCTCAGCCCCCGGGACACACACGGTGCTGAGGGGAGCCCAGGCCGCGGGCCCGGCTGCAGCTCAGCCCCCGGGACACACACGGTGCTGAGGGGAGCCCAGGCCGCGGGCCCGGCTGCAGCTCAGCCCCCGGGACACACACGGTGCTGAGGGGAGCCCAGGCCGCGGGCCCGGCTGCAGCTCAGCCCCCGGGACACACACGGTGCTGAGGGGAGCCCAGGCCGCGGGCCCGGCTGCAGCTCAGCCCCGGGACACACACGGTGCTGAGGGGAGCCCAGGCCGCGGGCCCGGCTGCAGCTCAGCCCCCGGGACACACACGGTGCTGAGGGGAGCCCAGGCCGCGGGCCCGGCTGCAGCTCAGCCCCCGGGACACACACGGTGCTGAGGGGAGCCCAGGCCGCGGGCCCGGCTGCAGCTCAGCCCGGGACACACACACGGTGCTGAGGGATGCAGCTCTACCTCTCTGTGAGCGGGGCAGCCGAGGCAGAAATTCGTGCACAGAGCAGAGGCAGAGCTGTTCAGGGTACGGAGGCGAGGGCGTCAGGGTTCCTAACAGCTGTTCCACTGAGCCGGTAGGATTCGTTGAAGACGTTTAAGGTGTCCAGCTTTGAAGCAAACTTCTTCCTAGCAGTGTTACGAGGGAAAACAACTCTGTTGTTGTTTCATGAAGCAACGTGGGATTGTATCTGTTGTTTGCAGTCTCAGGACACAAGGAGCAGCATGTTTAGAAGGGTGAAGGGACTCTGGACCAGAGCCTGGAGCTGCAGTACATGCGGGGATGGCTCACCCCCGCCCAGGGCAGGGCTAGATGGGATATGGAGGAGAAATGGGTCGTGTGAGGGAGAGGAGGCCCTGGCACAGGGTGCCCAGAGCAGCTGTGGCTGCCCCTGGATCCCTGGCAGTGCCCAAGGCCAGGCTGGATGGGCTTGGAGCAGCCTGGGACAGTGGGAGGGGTCTCTGCCCACAGCAGGGGTGGGAATGGGACAAGCTTTGATGTGTTTTTCTGCAGCCATCCCATGGTTCTGTGATGCAGAAGGGAGGCAGTGTCAGCTGACAACACTTGGTCCCATAAGCTGTAGACACTCAGGTGTTTATTTTAACCATGCAAATTTTGGATCAAGCCAAAGTTACAGCTGGGCAAAAGCAGTTTGACTCCAGTAAAGCCTAAAGGCAGTGACATTGGCTGTTGCTCAGTCTGTTGGCTCTGTATGAACTCTCAAAAATCTGGGTTTTGCCTACAAAAAAAGGCCCTTATGTGTTTGGAGTTTGTATCTGATTAAAATACTGTTCTTCCTGTCCTGGTCCCTTCTTTGCCCTTTGATTTTGGTGCTTGGATTAGGACAGTTATCTGGACACCAGTACAGGTATGTCAGAGGCAAACTGGAAACAGAAAGAATTATTATCAGTATCTTTACATTTGAAAGAAAATGGACCTCGAGTTCTTTTGACTCTGCTTTTCCCACTGTGTCCATTTTCATTACTTCCAGAATGTTGAAGGGTTCAGTGTAGCTCTTGTGTATGATTTTAGCTGAGAATAGAGCAAGTTATTAATTGTTACAAATTAATGAAGTGTCAGTGTAAAAGATGCTTTATCAGGTCACCTGAAGAAATCCATGATGAGTTTGGTCACCTTTTCGAAGACAGCGCCTTCCTGTTTTAGAGAAATCAAAATACTTTGTTTAATTTCATTTAATATTTTGCTTCAACATAGTCACAAATAAGAAAACAGGATTTTTGGGAAAAATCTGTAGAATTGACCTTATTTTAAGTGAAAGTGTGCTTCAGATTAACACTGCCTTCTTGGAAAAGAATGGCTTGAATGATTAACGTGGGAGTGTTCTTACTTCTCTTTGTTTTCACTTTTTCATTAATTATTCAGTTCATCTTCTTGCCATTCTTCAATCACTGCTCCATTCTTGATCTGCAAAACAACAGAAGTGGCCACAGTTACTCTCATTTCCTAAGGTAAAGAACAGAAAAATGGGACAGGCAGGGAGTTAATCTCTGTGGGGTGGCACTAGAAACGTAAGTGCTCAATGACAGCTGTTAGCAGCTGCATTTTGAAACTTACCTAGCTGCATTTTAATAATTTTAAATGCCTTGTATTGATTTTGTGGGGTTTTAATTAATTATTTTGTCCCTTGATGCTCCTTTAGGGGTTTATAGAAGAATTACCCCTCTGATAACACAGAGAGCTCTTGTTATTAGTTGAATGTAGGTCTAGATTTTTATAAATTGTGTTCATTTGGCTTGATTTTAAGCCATTCCTTTATCAGCCTGGTGTTGAGCTCTGTCTGCAAGATGGGTGTTTACTTCCCTAATTGTCCTTTTTCAAAAATCACAATGACTTCTGCTTGCAAATGATCCAGTTCTGTTGACAGAAACACCTTCAGCAGCTGCTTTTCCCTGTGCTTTGGATTGCCCCTAAGATAGGCTTTCAGCACCATCAGGGGATGGATTTTGTGGAAATATTTAGTATTTGCAGGATTGGCAGTTCCACAGTTTGATGTAGTGGCCTCTGTAGGTTTTTCTTCTTGGTTTTCATGTACACCAAAAAAGGTCTTTTTTGAAAGTCCTTGACTTCTTCTGACAAGGTAATTTTATCTCTTGCTTTTAATACACTGCATTGTTTATATTCAGAATCCAATTCCATCACCATGATATTATTTTACATCTTTGTTTTTATTATCACTTTTTATTATGTACTTTTCTTTCTCTGAAATCCAAGCGAGTTTTATAATCAATTATTGTTCTCTTTATTGATTTTTGGGCGCCTCTACCGAAATGTTTTTATTCAGTCCTTAAAATCAATTGTATTATTCTCTTAAAATTAATAACTTTTTGTTTTCAGACAAACTAATTTGATTTTTGCATCACCAGCTGCTTCTGTTTGTGATTTGTGTGCTACTGTGTTTGCATACAAACAGGAGCATTTGCACCTGACCGTTAGTTTTTATTTTTCTCTTCACTTCCCCTTTATCCTTCCAGAGGAGATATAAAGTGAATTTTCTGTTCTGGGGACCGTGTTGCTGGAGGGACACTTCGTTGTGTAAGTAATGATTTAAAGCTCTGTCTAGAATGTGATAGATGTTTTAGTGACTGTGAAATGCTTTGAAATGCTTTGCTGTGTGAACAGGGTGCTGGCAGGGGGAGGTGTAGCCCTGGACAGAAATGTGAGGACTGAAGGGATGTCAGGTAAGGAAGTGAGTGGTGCCAGATTCCTGCTGAGATTGCTCCTTGGAATCTCAGTTTGATTCTCCTACCTAGCATTCCCTTTTTTATAGAGACTTGAATTAATTTCTCATTTCCTATTTTCTGCATCTGGTTTTGTTACTCTTTTCTGGCACAGAGAAGCTGGCAGAGACCAGGACAAGAGAGTTCTACCTTCTTTGTATTCCTGTTTTACACTTACATTTCTCTCCTCACAGAACAAGCCTCGATGTCCTCAGTGTTAAATTTTTTGCACTTTTGCAATCCCAGAGACCCTGCACTGTACAGCTGCAGTGTCGTGGTGTTTATAAAGTAGTGATGAAGGTGTTGGATAGTGCAGGAACCTGCAGAGAACAGGCTCTAGTGAAGAATCCACACAAGGATGGAGGGTAATGTGCTTTTTCAGAAGCCACACCATTGGCATGTAGGTTCTCCATCAGGAACTGGTAGGAAGATTTTTTGTTACAAGATTTGTTCTGGATAAATCCCTAGAGACCTTCTGGTGTGGCTGCCAGAAAAAAAACCACTACAGAAATTCTTCCTTTTTGCAGTATTTGGTCTGGCTTGACTGGAAGTTTTGTCAGTAGCCTTCAGATCTTTGGCTGCATCTTCCAGGAAAGAAAAAAAGAATTTCACAAAAAGAAGATGATGAAACTTGCAGTGCCAAGCCAACCTGGTGCATCCCATCATCCTGCTGCTGCCAGCACTCTGTAATTAGCAGCCTGGGCTCATCCTGGCAATTAGCTGATTTCTTGAGACTGAGGTGAAGCTGGAGGGAAGGGCTGGGGAGAAAGTTCCTTTGGACTCACTCCAGCAGGTCCATGCCTTCCTGTGCTGAGGACCCCCAACAATAATTCAGATTTTATTTTTGCCTCACTTTCTAACGTTAAGTAATCCCATTTCCCTTCGCGTTTCTTGTGAAATACAAGAGATTGCTTCCAAGGCGCTTTCCTGGTTTTGGAAGTATAAAGTGAATTTTTCTTTCAAGATGAGGAATTGAGGAGGAGCTGTCCTGAGGCACCACTGTGGTGCTCGGGGGGGGAGCAGGTTTCTGTGTGTGTAAGTTGTTGAGGGCTGCCTAGCTCTGACTGATGGGCTGTTGTAGCCACGGTGCTGACATATTCTTGGAGACTGAAATGGCAGGAGAATTGTTCCTGGAACAGACAGGCAGTGTAAAGCAGCAAGTGAGCAGGCCCAAATGTTGTGTGTCAAGTTGGACTGCTGGTGGAAAAATGTTTTCAGGGGTTAAAAGAGAGGCTGCTCTGAAAAGTGGGAGCGTAACAGATGTTTTAGCTGTTTGGGTTTTTTTAAGGGTTTTATGATTTAACTAAGTAATTACAAGACAGTAAATTGAAGACATGTAGTAGGTGCATACTTTTAAATCACAGAATTACAGAATAATCTGAGTTGGAAAGGATTTTAAAGATCATTCCATCCCCCTGCCGTGGGCAAGGACACCTTCCACTATTCCAGATTGCTCCAAGCTCTGTCCAGCCTGGCCTGGAACACTTCCAGGGATGGAGCAACTGTGCCAGGGCCTCACCACCCTCACAAGGAAGATTTTCTTCCCCATATCCCACCTAATCCTGATCCCAGGCAGTGGGAAGGCACTGCCCCTTGTCCTGTCACTGCAGGCCCTTGTCCAAAGTCCTTCTCCATCTTTTCCAAGGCTCCCATCAGGTACCTATTGAACTGGTGGAAATGATCATCAAGAGCAGTCAGTACAAAATACACTCAAAATACACTCAATCCATAATTTTCTCTCCGTTTTCCAGGTTCTAGCTTTTATTCTTACTGGTCCTGCTTTGTACCATTTTGCTGATCCATGTTTACTTGAAGGGCACAGCTGGGCTATAGATTTGGCATCTCAGTAAACAGGTGAGCACTGCTGATTACTTTATTTGTGATTTGTTGAGTCCTAAAATCTTTCAAAATTAATTTTATACTGAAAGAAATTACTTTCAAAACCAGTACTTTTTGAGCTCAATAAACTGGTGCCAGAGGTGGTTGTTAGGGGCAGCAGTAGCAGCAACTTCAGAAATACTGAGATGTTGAGCAGGAGCCTGTAAATGCAGGTCTGGAAAGGGAGGAGTGATCCAGATAAATTCTTAGTTTTTGCATCATACGTTTGTCTGATCTGCTCTGCCTGGGACACTGAACATTGACAGCAAATGCCAAAGAGTTGATCTGTTTCAAAGTTTATTATCAGAAACTCAACATAAATAATCCAGCAGTACAGATGTGTCTGAGGTATTTAAAGCCATGTAGGGTGGGAGATTTGGGACTTCTCCACATGGTGTCTCCTCCTAAGAAGAAAATGGTCAATTTACAGTTATAACTACACCAGTGTTCTGTCTAGAAAAAGTAAATTTATGAACTGGCTACATAAAGCTTTTGTTTCTCTCTAACAGAAGACTACTCCAAGATTCACAGCAAAATTCTCTGCAGGTCTGGGAGCCTGAGTTTAAAATAAACAAATCTATTAACGTCTGTAGCTGCTTATAGGAAAGGCTGACCCATGGAAGTGTGTAACCAGCATTCCTCAGCCTCTCATGTCTGCAGCCAAGCCATTTGAGAAAACAATCTCCCATGTGTTTTTCCTGCTTTTTGAGTCTTTCTGTGCCCAGAGCTTTACTGGAGCAACTGGACCACAGCTGCTGCCATTCCAAGTGAAACACTCTGGTTCAAGCTTGAAAGAAGTAGGTTTTGGTAGCAATATAAAACCCCTGGTAAAACAGCCAGAACCAAGATGAACTCAGGACTAGGAAGAAGGGAACAATGAAAGTATGTAAGAATAGAGCTCTAGTTTTAATGTTGCCTGGGAGTTGACAGCATTTCCATCTGCACATTGTACCAGTGCTGTTCCAGGTCATCCCTGCCTCATACTGCTGTTCTTGCTGTAGCTGAAAAGATTAAGAAATTAATTTGAAAATACCATTTATT
Organism: Bombycilla garrulus; assembly: GCA_013400315.1. Taxonomy (NCBI): domain Eukaryota; kingdom Metazoa; phylum Chordata; class Aves; order Passeriformes; family Bombycillidae; genus Bombycilla; species Bombycilla garrulus. The sequence continues at coordinate 123,310 of VXBU01017866.1, read as the reverse complement.
TAGTCTGTTTACCTTGTGTATGTGATAGCAGCTTGTGAAACATGGTCAGTGCTGTGGTTTCTTGAGTACTCAGGGGAAGAATTCAGCAGGAGAGCTAATCCTAAATGAGCAACTGTGGAAGTAAGAGGAGAGAAAAGGTGAACGTGTTTAATGGAATTGTTCTCTGACTTGTCCTAAAACCCCTTCTGAAATGCCAGAAACTCTGTTTATTTACTTCTAGAAATGAGGTTGGGCTCTCCTCTTTGGAGCTGTAGTGTCTCAAAGCAGAGTTTAACACTCCAGAATCACTGCTTGAGCTGAAGGACGGGGTTTTCTCCTGCTGCATTTGCTGGTCTTGTGCTGAATAAACATAAGTAGGAATGTAAATAACAAAAAGACAGTCCAAATCCAGAGCTCTAAGACAAAAACCTACCCTGTATCGGATACCTGTTTTAAAATCTCTTTTTGCTAATGTGGTTGGAGCATGTCTGTAGTACAATTTTAGGGAGAGTGTTTGGGGTCAGTATGTGCTGTTTCTAATCTTAGTATTTCATGCAAATTATCTTCTCCTTCAGCAATTTACAGGCCCACAGTGCATCTGCCTGTACCATCATGCATGATCACCTGCTTTTGTTTCTTTGTTCAAGGGCTTTCATAAGTGTCTCTCAAGCTCTGTAGATTACCATGATGATCCTACACATGCTCTGCACAAACTGAGGTGCCTAACTTATGGTCCGGAGTCTTCTGAGGAACCAGCTTGTAAAAGCAGATGAGGTCCTTGGAGAGAAAACATGTCCTGCTGAATTTGAATTAAGTGTGGAAGAATGAACTGTTGGAAGTGCCCACTCTGTCTGGTGACCTCGTTGGAGTCTGGAGAATGGACATCTCTGAGGAGCTGGAAGGGCTGATGCAAATCTGAACTGATTCTGGTGTATTCCCCTGCCCTCCAGTCCTCACAGTGTTACTGGAAAGCCAATGGATGAACAGGACAATGATTTTAAAGAGTTGTGGGCAAATATTTTGAGTAGGGCAAGGAAAAAGGCTGGGGATGCTGAGGCAACAAAGAAGGTTCAGAACAGGCCAAAGAGCACCAGAACACAAAGCAAGTTAAAAAAAAGCAAAGCTGCTGCTAAGAGCCAAACCCATTATCACTTACCAGCAGTGAAGGAGACAAAGTTGCCTAAAGATCTGGGTCCAAAGGAGCAAACGTTGGTGCACAAAGAAGATGAGGATGCTGCAGCCTGCAGTGGTGAAACTGCACAGGGGGATGGAGCACAAAGCCCTCTCACTGCCAGCCAGCTGAGCACAGGGACCACTGAGTGCACCCAGAGACCTCTGACAGGTGAGTGACCTGAAATTGTTCAAGGCAAGGACTGGAAGGACTCTGCAGCTCAGTGAAATCCATCCGGAGGGAACACAGTGGCACTGTTGGAATCAGGCTTTCCCCTTACACATAGGTTTTAACCTAGGAATGTGTTCTGTGCTGCAGGCAGCTGTCCCTCAGTAAGGTGAAGCCTTGGTACAAAGTGATTTGTTGGCCAGTCATTATTCACTGCTTTTTGCAGTATCAGAACTGAGAAAAATACTCTCAGATCATCTAGAAGGAAGCTTGGAGTATTTGTGGTACTTTTTCACTCAGTGACATATTCTCACTGGGTGTTGCCGAGGTTAAAAACATGAATGAGCTAGGGAAGATGTTGGATTGATTCATAAAAGATTAGTCCTTCAGTAGCTGTTAGACATGATGGCCAGAATACAGTCACCAGTGATGGAAGTCCTTAAACTGATAAATTAGGTCAGAATGGGACATTGTGTGGTGGGAATGCTGGCAGAGCTGGGCTGTGGGACTGCCTTCCATGTCCCTTTGGACACCTTCATGCAAGGCTTCCTTAATACTGCTGCCTGTTAAAGGGATACAGAGGTCTCTAAACTCCCCTGTAGCACAGAACCCCCATGTTGCTATTGTGGTTACTCAAATTGTTCACTTCTCCAAGAATGGCTGTTGCAGAGCTGGGCATGGCCCAGGCTGCTGTCAGGGAAGGGCCTCCCAGGAGCTCTCAGTGTGTGTTTCAAACTGCCTGGTAAAACTGGTGTTTTCTCCCCCTCTAGTAAATCCTCTGAGTGGCTGTTCCCAGACTGCCTTACCCCTCCTTCCTGCTCCTGCAGGAGCCTGCTCCTCGCCCACCCCGAAGGTGCGGGTGGCAGAGCTGGTGGTGGAGAGAATGCAGCAGTTCAAGAGGGTGGCACCCGAGCAGCTGAAGCACAGCTGGGATGGGGATGTGCCAAAGGCTGCAGCCAGCAGGGATTGCCCTGCCAGGAGCCAGGAGCAGAACCCTCCTGAGGATGGTACGTGTCTCTCTTGCCTCTGGGCTGTGCAGAATGAGTGGCTGGTGAGAATGGTTGCCTGGATCCCGGGGCTTTGTTCCTGGGCTGGCCTAGTGGCTTGCTGTGCAAATCACTCCAGATCCCTGAGAAAACTTCCTTAAATGATTGTCCGAATTTTTTTCCCCAGCTCTTCTCTAAGGCTGAATTAACCTCATGTAAATTTTAGTGGAATAATTTTCTTTTTGGAAACAGATTGAAATTCCAGCAAGATCAGTGAACTTGGTCATCCTTCTCTTGGGACAGTGTTAGGCAGCTTAGGTAGCTCCCATCTTTGCTACATCTCCAGGCACTCTCCAAGGTGATATGTTCTGTTGATAAATTGAATTCACAGCAAATTTACTTTGGTTGGTTCTTTATAGATCAACTCCCTATTGGTTCTGCACGGACATTGAAATCTGCTGTGTTACACATTTGATGTATAAAATTCCACATTCTCCTCAGAAGCTTCAGCCAAAACTGTCCCTTCATTGTCTCTGACATGTGGTGCACAGTGAGTGAATTGTCACCTCCTGCTCCCAGGCTGGTCCATCTTGGAGTGTTGGAAAGGAGCAGGTTGTACCTTTCCTGGTGAGAAATTAGGTGTGAAGATGCAAGAGAAAAATTGCAATTAATTTTTGTGTGTCTAGTTTAATAAGCTAATAACAAGTATAACAGTTTCTCACCTTCCCTACAAGATTTATGTTTCCATCTTACATCATCTCTGCCTTCTTTTCCAGATACCCACCATCTCCCATCCGTGGAACACGACAGTGCTCTGGCTTTGGCCCTTCAGCAGGAATCCAAGGAGGAAGCTCTGGCAAGCCTGGAGGATGCGGGCTTGTTCTTCTGTCAGATCTGCCAGAAGGATCTCACAGCCATGAACACCCTGCGCCGAGAACAGCACGTCAACAGGTCAAACAGCAGCAGGACCTGGCCTTTCCTTCCAGCCCCCCACAGGCTCCTCGCTCAGCCCAGCCATGGGAAGAACTGGGAGCAGGGATTCTGCATAATGGTCTTTACCTTTATAGCTTGAATTAACAAGTCATTTTGATGTGAGAGCACAGGCTGATTGCCTGCCCTGCAGGATTTCTGCATGTGTGTCGCCAGGCCAAATCTGCTTCCACTAGCAGTGTGACAGAGGAGCTGCCATTGTAAAGGAACGTCTTTGTGGTGATCTTAAAGGTCTTTTCCAACTTTAACGATTCCATTAGTGATGACTCCTTAATGCAAATTTTGAGATCTACCGATTTCAGTCATCAAAGTTGTGTTTGCTCTGTTTTGCTAAAATTCATGTAAGGACATCTGGTATGTCACTGTATCTGGGCTGTTTGCTTAGGGAAATGTGACACTACTTAGAGAGATGACTCAGTTGAGATTACTGCCTTCCATTTAACAATTTCCTTGGTGATAAATATCAAACACAATATATTATGTACAGGCAAGTGTTTGGAAATTAAAACTCTGCACTTTTCTGTTGACAAAGCATCAGAAACAACACATTTGAATGATTGTAAATTCTTAATTCAAGCACTTCCAGAAGGCAGGAGTGATGTAAATTGTCCAGTCCTAGATCATGTTACTTAGTGGTTCCTGTTGATCAGGCTTGTTTGCACCTGCAGCTTTCCAGGTGTTGCTGTTGTTTCTGTTTTCACACATTTTGTGCTGCTTGAGAGGACAGAAGCTGTAAAACAGTGACAGTGTGCTAGAAATGCTTTTTGGAAAGTCAGGCTTTCTTAACTATTAACATATGTTGAGATTACAAGGTTATATTAGCCAGGGATTTTTTGATAGCAGCCTTCATCCCAAGAGTGAAGCCGTAGATGGACAGATGCACTGACACACCAGTAATCACCAGTGCTGAATGGTCTCTTAGCACAGCCCTGTGTGTGTCATGACCTAATCAGGGAGTGAGTTTTATAATTAGTCCTGCAGATCCAGGATTTCACACCCTGAATCTCTTTGGAGAGAACAGAAAAAAAGAGCGAGTACAAATTTTTACATAGTTTTGGCCTGCCAGAAATGATTTGAAGTTCATCATGCTGCACTCTGGAGCATGCTGTCAATTCAGCTGCTGCCTCTTCTGTTAACAGGGATTTATAAATGAGCTGGAATGTTAGAATGAATGCAGAAAGAGGGATTAGGTGATGAGCACACATGAAGTGTGTTGTTTGGAGAGGCTATGGACTCCTCATTCCTAGAGGTGTTCAAGGCAAGGCTGGAGTAACCTGTTCTAGTGGAAGGTGTCTCTACCCGTGGCAGGGGCATGGATCAAGGTGGCCTTTAAGGTTCTTCCACCCCAAACCATGTGGGATTCTATGATTCTAAAGTTATTCACTGCACCTGCCTTTGAGCAATATGTTTTTAATATGCCTCTGAGACCACTGTCTCCATGTAACTGTTCCATATCATGTTCATCACAGTGGTGGGCACACAGTTCTCGTTTCTTCAGTGGATGTTCATGGCTGTTTCTGATATTAGAAGTGATTGTGCTTTTAAAATTATTGTTATCGTTGTTGTTGTTGCTGTTACTAATTTGAATGGCTTAAGTTTTAGCACGGACCCTTTAAAGGTAATCTTTGCCATTGTCTCCCAGGTGTCTGGATGAGATGGAAGAAGCACAGATGTCATCCTGCAGCAAACCAGCGGTCCCTGAGTGTCCCATCTGTGGGAAGCAGTTCCAAACCCCTCAGAGCCGAGTCAGTCACCTGAAACGCTGTGCTGTGGAGATGGAGGTGCCTCCTAATCTGCTGCTTCAGGCAGTGCAGTTGCAGGTGGCCACGCTTGGTGATGCAGCTCTTCAGTGTCCCAGGTAAGCTGGTAGGGAAAAAAAAAAGATGCTGGTTGCTTCCTTTGGCCTGAGAGGTGCTGGAGGTTGGGAAGAACACCAAATGCAAGGCTGACTCACACACTGGGCAAACCCTGTGCCCAGAGCATGTCAAGTAGAGCCATGACCCAGTCCCAGGTGAGGAGGATGTGGCAGTCAGTTGGAGAAATCATCTTAATTTCCCTCAGAAGAGGTCAGGTGGTGGATGACTTTAAAAGCCAGCAGGCAGGATCAAAATGGGGGGTAAATAACCTTCCAGTGATTTGTCAGAAAGATTAGTGCTCTGTGAGGCAATTGCTCAGTAAAGCTGAATGAGTATGAGCGTGGAGCCTTTCATGAGATCTGTGGTGCCAGTGCCTCAGCTCCTCAGCTCATGGCTGTCCTGGGAACCTCCTTTCACCCTGAGCCAAAGAGGAAGCAGATGGGATGTTTTGGAATGTGCTTGGTACAGAGCTGCTGGCTTGGATTTGAATAAAATCTTCAAGAGTGCACCAAGTGGTGCCTGAGTGAATTTGTGGCGGGGCTCCTAAGTCCTGTTGTAGCAAGGATCATTGCCTATTCCCTATGGAAGCAGAGGGGTGGGAAAGCATTTTCTGGTGATCTGGTTTTCTCCCTGCTTCAACTAATTTGTTCCCCTTTGGTAGAAAAAAAATCATTCAAGGTAGAGATAGCAGATGCTTACATCCCAAAATAAGACTTCTCTAAATTCCATGAATGATAAGAAGTCCTTTGCTCTCTGCTAGGAAAGAAAGTACTGAACGGTTTTTATTACTCTTGACATGGGAATCTCTCTGAGCAGATGGAACAGCTGCTCTGGAGTGCTCAGTGTTTGTTGTCTGTGATCCAGTCACATTAACTGGGGCTTCCTGATGCGTTCTTGGATTTCAGCAATGAGCCCAGTAGGGCAAAAAGGAAATGCCCCTCCAATGAGGACTCCAGGAAAACACAGAAGAGGCCCAAAATGGAGCCCAAGGATGAAGATTTGCAGGTTGCCATGGCAATGTCACGCTCTCTGTTGGAGCAAGAAAAGCAGGAACAAGTAAAATCAGTTACAAATGTGAAACCAGTGGCTGCTTTCCCAATCAAATGGAAGCCAGGATCAGGTATGTGTTACAGCAAGTTAGTGTCTGAGGCTGTGTTATTGCAGGAGTAATGTGGCTGCTTTCCACCAAAACTTCCCTGTTGGATACAGGAGGAATGACAGCCCTGTTTCTGGTTTGTTTAAGCTGTCAGAGCTTCAGCAGTGTGCAGTATCCAGATGCAGTCAAGAATGACTGCAGGATATCCATGTCTTTCAGGAATTTTTTTTTTATTATTATTTGTTGTTTTGAATCTGTAAAATAGTCTTAAGCTGATGTTTCTTGTAAACTGCGGAAGTGAGGAGAAATAACATGAAAATACGATTGTTATTTCTCCTGTAGTAGATTCTTTTCCCATTCCTCCTGCTTCATCCTGGGTCAATGCAGCTTTTTCAGTGTTATCTCTATCATTTCGTCCTTTCTGCAGTGCCGTGTGTGTCCAGTACATGCTGCTGAGCAGGGCCTCGCCATTTCAGAGTGCAGAAGGGTTTAGGAAGGCAGACAACTGCCAGGGGAGAGGGTTGAGAGCTGTACAGAGGAGAGACTTCACTCTTCACAGCCTGCTCCTGCCCATAGGCACTCCCAGTTGGATTTGGGGTTGGGCATTGGTAAGGCAAAGGTAGTAAGAGACAGGATTTCCAAATGCAAGCTGCCCGGTGTTTGTGTGAGCTGTGGTTTGATGTCACCCATGACCAGAACACAAGAAAAGGTGTTCTTGGGTCTGTTGGTGGAGTTCATTTCCCACATAAGGGCCATGTGAGGTTTTGAACTACCTGCACAATCTCAGGAGTTGTGTTCCCATGCCTTTTGGTTGTCACTGATTACAGCACTGAAGAAGCTGCTGTGTTCATGCCCTGTGTGTTCAGCTGTTTACTTATTTGGGTTCCTTTTCTTTTTAAAGAGAAAAAAAGGCGTAGAAAAGGCCCCAGTGCCCCTCCACCTCTGCTGCTCCAGGACCCAGAGAAGGCCCAGAAGAGGATCCAGGAGCGAGTAGCTATGATGCTGACAGAAGAGGTGGAATTCCCTCCCACCCCTCAGCTGCCCATTAGTAGGATTCTGGAGGATGAATCTGGAAAAGCAGCCTGGCTCATGCCATTGTCCAAAGCCAAGAAATGCTTTTTGTGGAATATCAGTGCTCTGACAGGACCCTGTGACCCCGAATCATTCTACACTGCAGCCTTAACCCCTCCAATTGTACCCTGGAAGCCTGTGCAGGTGGGGCTCTGTTGTCCTTGCTCTGATATGTGTGTATCCTAGTTCTTGATATTTGCCCTGTATCCCTTGTGTTTCCCCATTTGGAATGTAAACCAGTGATCCCCTCTCTCTGCACACTCACTGCCTGTGACTTGTTCTCCCCTGGTCTTACCCAGCCCGGTTTGAGAATCCTGAATTTTCATTTCTGCCTTTTGGAGAGGAAAACAATGCTACCATGGTTTTTGAGCTTTCAGAAAATAAAAGGGATGGGAACAGAGAGTACTGAGTAAAGGGACCCCATCCTGCTCATTGTGCCATTAGTTTGTCCATTTTTATAGCAGCCTGACTCTTGTTTTTGTACTTGGCACTTCTTTCTGGTCATTTCTAGTGTGAACTTCGCCCATGTTGCACTCAGCAAGGGCTGGGGAGAAAAGTTTAAACTGAAACCTGATATTTTCTAGCACAGAGAAAGTGGGAGAGCCTGGAGTTGTCCAGCAAAGCATTTGCACACAGGCTTTCCCTGTGCATCCCACTGCCTCCTGGTACATGTGAGCTTTGATCCAGGTCTCAGTTCCACTCTTTCATTCTGGTTCCACCTGGATCTGCCTCTTCCAGTGCTCTGTATTTTTATAAAGATGCTCACAGAAACAGATGAAGTTCTTTCAGTCTATTTTCTCCAAGAAGGGTATCACTTCTTTCTTCCCTCTTTCTTCTCTTGAAAAGTATTTGGTTCTCTTGTTCCAAACCTACTGTGCATATTTAGGTGCTTTATTTAATACTTCTTCCCCAGTCAAAACCCAATGTTTCTCTGGCTTGTTGCAGGTTGAGGCTGGAGAGGAGGGACTCCATTCTAGGAAGTTTTGACCTTTCATTCAAGCCAAAAACTGCCAGAGAAGTTTAAAAATTAAAAGCAGGAAGGTCTTTAAAATCATGGCAAGAGTGTGTTTTTCTTCTGATTCTTTCCATTCACAGAAATGGCCGAACTATTTTTACTTAGAAATAAACAAGCAAAATTATTTTTTGGGAAACGAAGACCAAACCTGGAAAATACCCACTCCAAGGTGAAAGTTTGATTTAGTTACATGTAACTGCAAAAGCATTTCAGAACTCAGAACAGAAGCACCTGGAGAGCTTCAGCTGGGACTTTTGCCAAGAACTCCAGCTATAATGACATATTTAGATGTTGAATTGGGAGCTTTTCCCCCATCCTTTCTCCCTGCTTGGCAGTTGCCTGCACGGACATGCTCCTGGAGAAACCAACTTTTCTGCATTTTCCATTGTAGTTTTCTGTTCAGAGCTGTCTTATCTCTGTAAAGTCCTTCATAGAATTGCAGAGAACTGTTCTTCAGAATCCCTTATACCTGTGATGCCTTGAGGGGCTACCTAGAATAGAGGCTAGACAGTGGTAAAGGAGTAAAGTAGGTATTTATTAAAAAGGCCTTCAAAGGATCCACCTTTGGGCACTACAAGAGCCTGGCCGTGGCTACACCCGAGATAGATTCAGGGTCACAGGTTTTCACACTTTGCTAATTTTGGTCCATTTCTATATTGGGGTTAATTGTCCAATTCCAGCTCCGGGTTCTGCAGTCCCATCCTCCCAGATTGCTGTCCTCAGTTCTCTGCTGTTTGCACTTTTTGGGCCTGAAGCTGCCACGGTGTCCTCAGTTCTGGGGCTGGAAAAGGATTATTCTGTGTGACTGAACTGTGAGGAGAACTTGCTAGCACTTTATGTGAAGTTCAGAGTTATGTATTAATGCAGTGCAGAATCTGGAAAATATGAAAGCTAAAACCCAGGGCATCACCTGGGCAATGCTCTGTGATCCTCCATAGATATTTCAGGAGTATGAAGTAGATGCTGTACTCCAAGTTCTGCAAATACATTAAACAAGACCTAATTTACTGATGTCGTTTTTTCCTCTGAACTCGATCAGAATAAGGCAGAGAACCTTCAGCCATCGGTGGGATTTCATCAGCCAGAAGTATCCCAGCAAACTCAGCCTCACCTCAGTTCTCAGCAATCCACCTGCACAAAGGTTGGAAGCCAAACTTCTGATGAATCCAAGCCAGGCCCCAAAGGAGATGGGCAGCTTTTATCCCCGAGCCAGAAGGACATTCAGACCCTGCAGGACCTGGTGGAGTTGGCCAGGGAAGGACTCACCCTTACTCAGTGGAACCTTGACACTGGCCACGTTCAGGCAGCAGAGCAGCCAGGTGAGTTCTGGCAGCTTTGTGAGCCCCTGGTTCCTTCAGCTACCCAGATCTGGCTGGGCTGAGTCAGAGAGCCATGGCACCACCCCCTGGTTGTTGGTGTTGATCAAAAGGGTGAATTTCTGAAATTATTAATAAATCCCAGCTTTTAAGAGAATTCCTGGACAGCAGATACTAAATTTTATTTTAAAATTAAAGATACCAAAGTATTTTCTGCCAGGAGGGAGCCTAGATGTATTCAACAGCTGGAACAAAATCTTCATTCCTGCTTGTCTTGGGCATACAAGAGAGTTGGAGGGGACACAAAGACGTACAGGACAAGGGGGATTGGCTTCAAACTGAAGGAGGTTATATTTGAATTAGATACTAGGAAGAAATTTTTACCTGTGACGGTGCTGAGGCCCTGGCACAGGGTGCCCAGAGAAGCTGGGGCTGCCCCTGGATCCCTGGAAGTGTCCAAGGCCAGGCTGGATGGGGTTTGGAGCAGCCTGGCACAGTGGGAGGTGTCCCTGCCCATGGCAGGGGTGGAACTGGATGGGCTTTAAAGTCCCTCCCAACCCAAAGCAGTCTGTGATTCCATGATTCTGCCTGGACAGCCTTTCTGTTCTGTGCGCTGTGTTTCAGGTATTGAAACAGTCAGGTGAGAGAGATGCACAGGAGGGATGATTTTGTTGTTGGAGATCAGTTACACAAACCTGAAGTTTATCTGTGCCTACTCAGGGTTGAAAAAATACAACATGTGGAATTCCTCTGTGGGCAGCTCTGTAATGTCCCCAGTCACACTTGCATGTGGTGCACAACTGCACATTTCAAGAGCAGTGGTACCACTTAAAATGCTCTGGCTCTTCAGCAGAATCTGTTGTGTCTCCTGTTCATCTGTGAAAGAGGACACGGTTCCTGAGCTCACCTGTCTGCAGTCGCACTTGGATATAATACTTGGATATAATACACTTCCCCTGCTAAACTGCAGCAAATGCTCCCTGGCCCTTTAATGTATATAAATAACAGTGAAATGGTGCTTAGGTATCCTCAGCCTGCCACAACCCAGAGCCAAACCCTGCCTTTAGGCCTTCAGCCCAGCCAGCCTGGTCATAGCAGCTGTCACAGCAAGGTTCCTCTTAGGAGTTCTTAGATTATTCTGTCTCACAAGGAAGTTGTATGTGATTTGTGATGTGCATTTTCTTCCCTGAGGAGAAGAACTGACTCCCAGTGATCCTCCACTTAGTGGCTTTGTGCCCCCATCCAAGAAGAGCCTCCTCAGGAGCAGCAGTAAAAGAGTAAGGATAACCTTTTTTTGCCACTCTTTATATATTCATCTATAACAATTAAAAAAAACAAAACTCTTACATTTGTGCAATTCAAAGAAATGTGGAATATTTCCCATTCATTTCTGTGGAAACAAAGTGGTGCTTAAGGTTTATAGTGACCAAGGATTCATGATGGGCACAGGTGAGATCAGCACACCTGGGCTGTTTCTTTGATGCCCACGAGGGCCTGGGGAGTTTTCAGTACTTGTCCTACCTGATGAGAGATGATTCAAATGCCAGGGAGCAGAAGGCCAGGCTGTGCAGGTGAGGGAATTGTGCTGTAGCACTGAGCGTGTTGGGGGTTAGGAAGCAGGGATGCAGCTGCAGCATGTTATGCAGTACACTGCTTTAATGCCCAGATTATCCAGGAGAAAACTGGCAGCAGCCCAGGAGGCAGAGAGCTGCTGGTGCTCCCTCTGGGCTCACACACCCAGCTCTGGGTGGTTCTGAATGGAGCTCCTTCCTTCTCTGGCATTTTCCTCCCCACGCTGTGTCCTGCAGTGGGAGAGGGAATTCTTGCAAGGACTTGTACTAAATCCTGGCATAAAAGCCTGGTGGATGATGGAATGTTGTGAAGGCCATGGGAGATAAGCAGTTTTTGCTGCTAACTGAGCTTTAAAAGGGTTTGGTGTAAAAAATCTTCAATTGTGGAACAGAGGATCTAGTTTGAAAATCAGTGTGTGGTCCATGGTGACTGAGTGAGAAGTCAGAGTTGATTTTTTATCAAGCCTGTGGTGTTCTGTAGATGTCATCTTATGCCCCATGCACCAGAGGATGTGTAATTTTATATGCATGTATAATCAGTTTTATTCAATATAAGTTCATATAGAATAAAACTAATTCATCCTCTTACCAAGGTCATCAACTTTATCTGATGACACTTACTGTCTTTTGTTTCATAACAAATAATCATGCCCTGAAAGGAAGTAAATTTTGGTGCTGGATACATTTTGATGCTTTGATAACAAAATTTCATATAGTGCTTAAAAGGATTAAGATACTTCTAAAAAGACAATTCCTTGAGGTGAGAATTGTTAGCATCCCAGCTACGTGGTACAGAAACTCCAGATATTCTTTGGGAGTATTAAAAAATTATCCTTAGCAGGAAAAGGTCTTGTTTGTTTTCTTATTAAACCAGAGGCCTTTAGCAATGCAGAAACTGTTCTCACACTATTGTTGAAACTCAGTTGCTCCCAGCAAAACCAGTATGGTCATTTTTTCAGAGTCTGTTTCCATTATAGTTTTCCTAAGCGAGTGAAGTGTGGTTGAAGAGCTGGATTGCCAGTGGGAGAGATTTTTGCTTTATGTGAGCACAAACAGTGTAACCATGTAGAGCAAATGCACTCATTGCATTGGTAACACATCCCCCATGCTGAAGACCCTTGGTCACATCAGTGGGGTCCAGTCTCAGTGGCCCCCTCAGCAGGAGAGAATGTTCTGGTGTGTTCTCCAACACACAGCTCATACCTGCTCAGAGCTGTCTTCTGGCCGGTTTCTTTGCCTTGCACAGGGAATGGAGCAGCCAGGAGGTTTCTGGCCTTGTTTAATTTCCCCATTCTTGATTGATAATTTTAGCACCAGCAGGAAGGCTGTTCTGGGCTCGCTGCCTGGAACGTCGCATGGGAGCCTGTGTTTGCTGGCGGCCCCAGAGCAGCCTCACAGGTACCCCACTAGCCAAGAATAAGAAAGCAAGAAGAGTCGGATTAGTTTCCAGACTGAGTTTCCTGTCTTCCCTTTGGAGATCAGTCCACAGCACTGCCACGACATGCAGAATGTTCCCTAGCCCACCTATGAAGGCTGGGAGAAGTGTTCAGTGTGTGCTGCTAATTCCTGCTGGCTGGAGCGAGTCTCCACAGCCCACTGCCAGTGTAGAAACCTGCTAAGAAAATGAAGAGCTGTGTTGTTCCAGATGGAACTGCGTCTCCTGCAGATGTTCTCTGGAATAAACTTGCAGTTCCTCAGCTCTGCAGTAGGTTTGAAAAGCACAACGTCAGTGATGTGGGCGTTAACCATAAACTGGTTTCCATGTGCAGTCAGGCAGTTTCTCAGCCCAGCTGTGATCTGAGGGTGTTTCACACTTCCCTGAAGCACTCCAGGGCCACCTCCAGAGCTGCAACACTAGGAGGGATCTGAGTCTTCAGGAGATTGCCTGGGAGCAGCTCCAGAGGAGCTGTCTTGCCATCCTTGCTGTCTTTGGTAGTGCCTGACCGTGCCATCACCACAACCAGCCACAGGTTACTCAGCCCTCCCCAAAATTCTAGCCAGGGGTTCTGGAATGATAATAAAAGATGTGTTTCTTTTTTAAAATAGAGTGGAATTTATAGAAGAGGTTTCAGTAGTGTGCTCATAAATGCCTTTGAACTGGATGCCTACGTTAGTTTTATTCTCTGGGGACCCCTTGTTGCAGAGCTGCTCTTCTCAGCTGTCATCGCCAGACAGGGAAAAGAGAGGAAAGGCTCATTACCCCCCCTGAGTCATCCTCTTTCCTCTTACCCTGATTTTAGTGAATTGAGTTAAGTCTGTTGAAGTGGAAGTTACAGCTTCCTAAAATTGTGGTGGGAGGCAGTAGATCAAGAGGCCAGCTATAGGCTGTGGCTAGACCACAGCAGGAAGGGTGTGGTGAGATCTGAGGGTGATAATGTGACACAAGTACAGGAGAATACAACACAACTGCCCTTTCTCCACAGTGGACTGGCTGTGAAAAAGTAGAGGAAAACAAAGCAGGAATGTCTATTAGATCTGTCTGCTTGTCCTGTGGAAGACCTGAGGTTCATAAAGCTGATGATTATCTTCAGGAGGCAGAGTTGGTGTGTCCAGGCTGGACCCACAGCACAGTAGTGCTGATAAAATGGGTTACTCCCTTCTTATTTTCTGGGAAAGTGTTTGACAGCTGTAACCTAACCACTGTCTTTGTGTTCCTTCTGTGTCCTAGTCCTCTCTGGGGCTGCTGGCTCAAGATTTTGGTGCCATGGTCAACAACCCCCACCTGAGTGATGTGCAGTTCCAGGTGGACAGCGGGGACATCCTCTATGCCCACCTGTTCGTGTTGTACGCGCGCTGTCCGGCGGCGGCTCAGGCTGTGAGTGCTGCTGCCATTCCTTCTGCTCCTGCTTAGGAGAGCCCAGACTGCCCCCTCCCACAGCCAGCCAGTGCCCCAAACCAGCACAGGACACTGCTGGGCTTAATGGCAACTGTCTCGAGACCTGCAGTAGTTTTTCAGCTTAGGAAACCAGGATAAATCCTGAAAAAGTGGTGAAAGATGTGCTACTTGATCCTATTCAGGGAGGCTGTGGGGAGTCAAGGATCCTTGCATTCCACCCGTGAGCAATGAAGGAAGCTTTCAAAGCTCTTCTTGCCCTTACGTTTTTGTCCCTGTGCAAGCACAGACTGCCTTGTCCAAATTGGTGTGTCCTCCTGTCACCCAGGCTGGGAAGTGTGAGCAGGGAATAGGAAGTACTTTAAAATAATCTGCACAAAGGTTTTGTCACTCTTTCTTTGGAGGTACCTGCACTGACTGTGCTTTTTGCAAGGCTAGTGAAGGAGTTCTTATGTTCCAGAGCATTTTAGGTGGAATAGCTCCTAGCCTGCTCCTGTGCAGCTTCCAAGTAAATTCAGAACAGACCAGATGAAGCTCATACAGAGAGGTATCAATGGAAATTGGGCTGGGAAGTAATTTGATTGCAAAACTAAGTGGATAAGTCTAAGACCACCTTTTATATGTGTGACTAAGGCAAGCAGTTAAACAAAGTTAACAGCCATAGGGTCGGGAAGGACACTGCCTGTTCCACCGGGAGCTCTGTGTGACTGCCCCGCTTTGGCAATCTGGGGCGGGGCACGAGTGAACGGAAGGAGCTGATGGGAACGAGGGTGAATGCAGGTGTTGTGTTGCTTTATGAGCACACAGACTTTGCTTTCTCTGCCCCAGGTGCACAGCGAGGGCTTGGTGGTGGAGGAGGACGGGGCCGCGCCGACGCCCCGGGTGCTGCTGAGTGATGTGTCTGCTGAGGCTGTGGCTGCCTTCCTGCGCTACCTCTATGCTGCTGACACCAACTTCCCTGCTGGGCTGCGGCCCCAGCTGCAGGCTCTGGCAGACAGGTGAGTACCCTGAGCATGTTTTGGACCCCCTCAGCCTTTCAGACCCCAGTTTGAGATCTTCCATCACAGTTTTAGCAGCTTACAAATTCCACGGCCCTTTACTACATCTTAAATGAAACTTGCGCTAAGGACATCCTGCCCTCAGTTTTTCCACCTGTATGAGAGTTTTTGTGTTCAGTATGTGCTCAGCAGACTTTGGCTGAGTTTTGTCTCAGGATGTCTGTTGGCAGCTGATGTTGAAGATGATGTGCACAACGTCTCTATGTAGTTCTCACTTCATCTGAACAACACTTGTAGAATGCATTGGATGCTCAGGCATTAATATGTTGGGTCAGCCATGCTCCTAGTTGTGGTCCAAGAGCTGGAAACAGTTGCTGAGATATGGGTGGAACATGGCTGGGGCTTGCCAAGTGTATATAGAGAGGTGCCCTGTCACTCCAAAAAGCCAGGAATCTTGCACATGGCAGATATTAACCAGCCCCAACCATTCCATGGGACTTTTTCATTGCCAACGGGATTTAGTGTAGTCAGTCTCAAACACAGAAAAGGAAGCCTGGGCCTGATACTTTCATGTGAGTGACACCTGGAAAAGGGTATTTGGAATTTTAGTACACTGGTTCTTGTACATCTTAGGAAACTCAACTCAACATCCTCATGTAAACTCCTTACAAAGCTCACAAAAGTGATCTGACAGCCAAACAGTGAAGAAATACTGGAGGAGGAAATATATCAATGTTACTATTGTATCCTTGCAGGTTTGGTGTGAAGGAACTGATGGCAGAGTGTGAAAACAACACTGGAGAGAGCCGGGTGTCCTCCGGAGTGGATTCAGAAGATGATCTTATCTCTGTGAGGGATGATGAAGATTGTGAGGACAGAGCTGAGAACTTCCAAGACCTCTTGAAGTCAGTGTGGGTGGGTGAAGATGAGGAGGAAGTAGCTCTGCTGAGCCCTGAGTGCCAGAAGGAGGATGACAGTGAGGTGGGAGAACAAGAGCTGGAGGAAATCTATGAGTTTGCTGCAACTCAGAGAAGGATAGCTCAGGGTGAAAGAGAGGTGAGCGAGGGAACACACTGCAGCATCTGCAGTGACACTGACGCAGTCCAAGGTACAAACCAGCAAACTGAGCAGGAGGAGGTAAAGAGACCTGAATCTGCTTCAGTAAGCAACAGCCTCAAAGATCTGAGGGATGGCAACGGTGTGGAAAGATCTAAATGTGACTTGTCTGCACAAGAAGAGAAGATGCAGAATATAAATAGGTGCAAGAGCGTGAATGATCCACAGACCACTATTGTACCTCAGCACAGTGAACCTCAGAAATGGGATAGGACATCCCATGGTGCTAATGAAGGAGAGGGATGTGAGGATGTGAAGGATTCCAGGTCACCTCAGGTCTCATGTGACGAGGCACATCACTGTGAAGAGCAGTTTCCTGGTATCCAGGGTGATACTGATATAAATGACAGCTATGAACATTTGTTTTCTGCCTCTCAGGGGGATCACTGTGAGCCTTCCCCAGTGAAAGAAGTTACCAAAGAATCAGGAAAGTCCCCTAGTGAAAAACCTATTGGTCTTAATGATTCACTTCTGTTCAGCGAGTCACAAAAAGACTGCTCTCCATGTAAGAATGGATTTTGTGGGAGTCCAACTCCCCAGCCTTATGTGTCCCTTTTTCCTGCTCTTGGCTCTTCCCCTGCATCTCCAAAATCAGAGGGAAAGTTTGCCAGGGAACATGTGTCTTCACCAGAGCAAAACAAAAAGGAAAAATCATTCTCATCTGCTGAAATACACTCCCAGAAAGCCAAGGAGCTGGGTGCTGCATCGAGAAATGAGATCACAGTTTCTCCAGCAGAGCTTCCTCACAATGAATCCAACAAGCACACACGTGTCCCAGTGTTGTCATCACCAGGCAGGACTTGGGATGCTGCAGCTCAGGGGATCAAGGAGGGGGATGTTATTGTTTTATCTTCTGATGATGAAATGGAGTTACAACAAGGCAAGAAGTTGCCAGAGTCTGGCTCTGCGCTGAAGAAAATGGAAATCCCTGTGCACCTGAAGTGTAGAGACATGGAACAAGGTCCTGAGATACCAAAACGTGACCATAACTCATCAGTCCCTGAAACAGAGCAGAGATCAGCCCAGGTCTCGTGTGGCAGTACATACACAGTGTGTGTGAGTGGTGATCTAAAGGTGTTCCCTGAATTTCCTCTCAGCAGACAAACAGGTGCTTGTACAGAGGTCAAACAAAACCCAAATCCGAGCCCTGGGAAAAGGCTCAGTAATGAAATGTCTCCAGGCACAGACAGCTCCTGGCTTGTGCCAGGAACACCAGCTCTGAGCAAAAGCAGAAGCTTGTCAACACAGACTCGGGTCACAAGTATTAATTCTTTAAAGGGTCCAAGATCTAAACTCAGCACAAATAACTTAGCAGCAGGTAACAGTAACCATGAAATGACTGGAAATTTAATAAAACTTCATGAAACAACATTGTCAGACAAACATCTGCCTGAGAAGAACTTAGTCAGTGGAAGAACCCCGCCCATCAGCCCAGCAGCAGAATCCTTTTCCAATAACCCCCTTCCAGTTTCTCCAGTAGATCCAGCTCTCCTCTCCCCATGCCACACCAGCATGCAAAGCCAATGTGCCAGTATCTCAGGTTTACCCACACTGGTGCCTCTGTGCCAGGAGCAGCCACTGGAAGATAAAATCAACATCAGTGTGGTTGAGCTGGAGGACAGTGACAGGGAAGTAAGTCTGCCTTCCCTGGGTAGCAGTGTCCTGCTGTGTGAGGAGCCCCCGATCCCTGTTGATGACTGCTGGCACATTGGGTGTCTGTCACCAGCCAGAGGTGACAGCCACGACTCTGGTCAGGTCAGCTGTGCAAAGGCCAACATGGCCAGCAGCCCCAGCCCTGGCTCTTGGCAGGGAGAGAGCCCACTGCAGGTGCAGGGAATTAAGGGCAGCACCCCTCTCCAAGGAAGTCCTGCTGGCAGGAGAACAACTTTGGTCTGCCCTGAGAAGAGCCCTATTGAGCCATGCTCATCAGTGGGCAGCAGAGCCAGTTACCTGGACTCCAAAATCTGGGATGACTGGAATGAAGAAGAGAAGGAAGATGAACTTCCAGAGATTCTTCCTCTGTCTCAGAGGTTGGCAGCAGCAGCAGGGGCTGGTCAGACAGATCCTGTCAAGACTCCTGGTAAGAGCTGGTATTGATACTACATTTCTTTGGCTAGGTTAAACTGCTTTTATTTTAGTGACTTTCTTATCTGTGATACATTTGACACACTGAAAGTATCTTTGGGCTTTCATCAGAAAGGGCCAGGCAGGGCCAGGCACAAAGAAGGTGCAGGCATTTGCAATGGGAAAGAACCTGTCTAAATGTGGGATTCCTGGAGTGTAGCTGTGCATGTTTCATTGTCACCAGTCCTTTGGTAAAAACAGTACTCCTTGCTGAAGTTGGGGGTTCATGGATAGAGAAAAAAACCAAAACAGAACAGAACGCAGGTTCCAGCCTGCTTGCCAGTGGATTGATGTAATTGATGTTGCAGTATCTAATTAAATATATTATTAATTATGCCACACTAAATTATTAGTTTAAGGGGTGATTAAAGCACAATGTATGAAACTGGCTGTGCTTCACAGTATCAGTAAACTGGTATCATTAAATCAGTATCTAACTCCAGACCCCAGTAGCTTGATTTGCTCAATTTTTATGCATCAAGTCTCTGTTATGAAACGGCCTTCCTGGGAGATGGAACACTGCACAGAATTCAGTAAACATGGTTTTAACTGTTTTCTAAATGTTGCCTGTTCTAACAAAGCCCTGAATGGCCTCATTTTCAGGTGTGATATACATCCCAGTTTAAATTGATATCTGATGTAAAGTCAATGAAAGCCAACTATCCTGATTAAGGGGGGGGAAAAAGTGCGGACTGTTCTATCCAATATGAAGCTGAGTAATAACTAAAGCAGCTTATAAGGAAGTAGTTGCTATTAAACAATGATTAGATAATATTAGGTCTCTGTCACTAAGAGGAAAAGTTACCACCCGTTTTAAGTCCATTCTGTACTGATTCTCATCACAGTAATTTCATTCTGCTGCAGAACCTTCCTGTCAGGAGACCCCCAGCACTTCAGTGACACCCATGCCAGCTTATTCCATCATGGAGACCCCACAGCTGAAGAAGGAGCTGAGCAGGTGAGCATTACCTCCCCCAGGCTGCCTCTTTACAAGAGGAACCTGCTGGCAGGCAGCGTGAAAGAAGGGGAACCACAGTGAAGCTCCAGTGCCTTCAAGGTCACATCACACTTTTCCATCTGCACTTCCTGGCCTGAACCTCTTGCTGAGCTGTGACAGTGAAAGGTGCAGCGTTACTGTAACCTAAACTCCCACCTTCTCTTTCAGATTCGGTGTCCGTGCTCTCCCAAAACGCCAGATGGTGTTGAAGCTGAAGGAGATATTCCAGTACACTCACCGGGATGGAGACTCTGACTTTGAGGATGAAATCTGCTATTCCCAGCCCCTCCCACAGCGTTCCCCGGCCAAACGGCCGAGGCAGCCCAAGGCGGGCCGGGCTGCGGGCGGGAACCGCGCCCCGAGGGCTGCGGGCAGGAGGAAGCAGCTTGCCAAGGCTTCTGCAGGGCTCCCTAGGGCTGAGGCTGGTGGTGCATCCCATGGAACAGGCTCTGCCACACACAGAACTAAAGTGACACATCAGCCACAAGGAGCCAAAGAGCAGGAAAGGCCATCCGTGTCCCTGGCAGCTGATGGCGAAGAGCTCCCGGCATCCCAGGAGTCAACAGGTTCTTCGGTGGATGGAAGTGACATCTCCTTTGGCTCACAGAGGTGAGACTGTGAAATCCTAGACAAAACACTCAGGGGTGCAGGACAGAGATGAGGTAGGAATGAGGCAGACAGAGGTGAGTGTCCCTGGGGCCTGTAGTGGCCCTGCCACCTCCTTGAGAGTGTCACGTGGAGGCCAGCACACTCCTACAAAAGAAACTGGCTTTAGATTTTCAGTCTAATTCCCAGTGAACTATTCTCAGAACGCAAAAGGGCTGCTTATGAGCAAGGCCCAAATCTGGTATTCCTGGTCTGCAGGTCAGTGACATGGAGCACTCTGTGCTGCCTGAGAACCTGCAGCTGGAGTTAGGAGAGGGCAGCACAGCACCCCTTGGGCAGAATCTGCCAGGAGCAGGAATTCCATACAGCTCTGGACTGAGTGAGTTGCACCAGCGCTGTCCTGGCTGGGATGGGAAGTTTGCAGAAGCCCTGCCGTGTTCTTCCTCACTCATTTTGTGGGTGCTGGTAGCACAGGGTCCCTCTGATCCCACAGAGGGAAGTCATAGGGCTTCACCATCAGGGATTTGGGGAGCTCTGGTCCTGTCCTTGTTAGTCTGTTCTTTCCTTGACCTCTGGTCTGTTTCATCCTGCTTTTAGTTCCTTTGTGAATGGATTTGAAACCTGCGCTTTTACATCTGAGGAGGAGGAAGAGGAATTTCCAGCATCTCAAGCAGCAGCTCGGGAAGAGGAAAAGCTGGAGGCGGTGAGGTGCTACATCCGCTCAAACACGGCCCTGTACAACAGGATTCTGTTCTACGAGCCCATCGAGCTGGCTGATCTGCACGCAGAGCTCAAACAGAATGGCATTAAAATTTCCAAGGCAAAGCTGCTGGACTTTCTGGATTCTCAGTGCATCACAACTACCATGGCCAGAGCCCGGAAAGAGCAGGAACAGAAAAGGAAGGAGAGCAGAAAACAGAGGAGGCGATACCGAGTGAAGCCCACTCCTATCCGCTGAAATTTTGTACGTGGAGGCCTTGCTGCCAAGCTGGAAAAGCCCGTTCCCAGCTGGTGCTCCAGCAGCCGGCGCTGGGTGGAGCACTGCTGCTCCTGGTGGCCCGATCCCAGGTGACATCCCAGAGAACGGGCCTGAGCTGCGCTCCCACTGCCGGCCCTCTGCTCCCATTGCACAACGCCCCACGGCTGCCCTGCTTCCTGCACAGCTCACCTGCAACCTCCTTTCACCCAGTTTGACTCTTGTGCCTTTTATTCCCATTTTACTAAGATTTTATGTCCTCAGTTTTTCTTTGTGCTGGTGCTTCCCTCAGTGACACTTGCCAGGACATATTCCCTGAATTTGGGCTGTAGAATGTTTCACCCTTCACATTCCAGGATTCAATCTACTCTGTCAAGCACTCTTCTGTGACTTCCATCTTCACTTCTTCAGCACAGTTTGCACTGCTGATTTTTAAGGTAGGGAATGCTGTGGAAATACATAAGAGGCTTTTTTTCTTGCTTCACTTGGCAATCTCTACTAAAACTCCTAAATTTTTGTCTTTCTAAGTTTTGTGTTTCTGAAATGGCTGCAGAAAAGAGCAAGGGTTTGTTCTGTTCCCTTTGTGACACCTCCCAAAAGCACCCCTGCCACCCCATGTCACGGGAAAGCTGCCAGCAGAGATGTATTTAAGACAATATTTAAGTGACCACTGGAACTTATCAGCACTTCTCACGGCTTGAGCTAAACCTACTGCTTGGATCAGTCCTATTTCCAAACTGGACTGCTCCCAGTTGTAAAGTATCTGGGATTCCTGGAGAAGTCGTGGACCCTAAATTATCACGTTTTATATATTGGTCTTCTCAACAACTTCTGACTTCTGTCCATTCTGACAGTTCTGAGTGTGCAAAGGTGCACAGAAAAACATAGACACAACACAAAAGGAGGGCAGATTTGTAGATATCTTGCATATGTCAATATTTTTTTTTTATTTTGATACAGAATTTGCTTTTGATTTACATTATGAACAATAAACAATTTAAATCTTACCATTTCTCATATGAAACAGTAAACAAACAGAGAATTCTTTAACAAATATTAATTTTATTGAACTGGACTACTACTCTCAGCTTCAGCTACAGGGTAAAAACATGACTGGGAAGCCTATGCCTAAATGAACTAAACTTGAATTATTGGAAAAACTTCAACTGGGAATGGAAAAGACTTCTGGGAAAACAGGTTCCTAAACAATTATGGGTGGGAATGTCCTACAAATGAGCTGGAGCTGGAGAGTCAGGGGCCAGAATAGAATCCGAGTCTCCTCCTCTTCTGGATGCCAGAGCTCCATTGTCTCTTCCCTCGGGTCACCCGCCTTCGCCGGTGGCTGTAGCGCAGGCAGCGCCTCATCAGGTCCCGGTTCTCAATCAGCAGCTGCAGCAGCTCCCGGTAGCGGTTGTGGCCGCAGCAGCGCGGCCGTGCGGAGGCCGAGGTGCTCCGGCTCTTCTCCTGCAAGGCCCAGCACAGGGAGCCCCGTGGAAGGGGCCGTTCCTGCCCGGCCACGGCCTCAGCCCCCGCTCTGTCCCCGTGCCTCGAACAAAGCGCTGTCCCGCAGGCGCAGCACCCTCGGCGCCTGCCCGGCTCTGCTGGCCCAGCCCGGGGCTCTCGGCCCTCGCCCCACAACCCCCTGCCCCAAGGCCTTGCTGCCTCCCGGCCCCGGCCCCTCCCTCACCTGTCCCCAGCGCCTCCTGAGCCCTTGCCCAAGGCGCCAGATCAGCCCGAGGCCCTTGACAAGCAGGGCCAGGGCTGTGCACAGCAAGGGCAGCGCCTCCAGCACCAGCATGGCGCTTCTCATGGCTGCCATGGCCTCCTGCTCCTCCAGGGCCTCCTCGAGCTCATCCCAGCTCCCCGTGTCCTCTACGGAGTCACCGCCACGATCCACGGGCTTCACCAACAGCAGCAGCAGCAAGGAGAACATCATCTTCTGCCACAGCCCCCTCCAGAACATGGTGCTGCTGAAGGCCAAGCTGCCACCGCCCAACAGCCTCTGCACGTCCATCCCCGTCGACTTCTGCCTGGGCTCTGGCCACGGCCACGGGCTGGGGACACTTATGTACCCCTGCGCTGTCCCCAGAGACTGTGATGTCACAAAACCCTTGCTCGGGACAGGGGAAAGGCTGTCTATGACCTCACAAAGGACTCAGTCTGGAGCAATGGCTGCAGGGGTTTTTCACCAACATCAAGCCACTCAATTTTGTTCCAGAGCCCAGCACAATTTGAACTCCTCACCTTTACGGGAAAATGCCCAGGCTTAATCAACTTGTGAAGATGAACTTCTCTGCCCAGGCTGAGCTTCGAGCTTATTTTAATGCTCATACAATGCATGAGGAGGCAGGGGATACTTGTTCAAGGGCAGATATGGAGTAGGTGGTTTGGGAAGGCTGCACCTTCCTAGGACATCAGCAGCGGGGAAAGGAGGAGGGCAACAAGCGGGCACGAGTTCAGGAGAAAAGGAGGCTGTGTCCTCCAAAAACTTGAGGGACGACCCCCCCTTGTTCCCTGAGCCTCTGCAGCGAAGGCTCCGTGTTCCCACCTGAAGCCCTGCTGAGGTCTCTTAGAGAAACCCCCCGGCGGCCGTGGCGGCTCGCCCAGCACACGGGGGAAAGGCTCGGGACGGAGCGGGCAGCAGGTGACGGGTACCGAGCCCTCAAGGGGGCCGAGACCGCCATCGCCACCACCTCAACCCCGCCGCCGCCATCCCGGGCCGCCCTCACGGCCGGCGGTGCCGCCATTGGCCACCAGTGGCCGTCACGTGACCGCTCCTCAGCGGCCGCGGAGCCACCGAGCGCGGGTGAGGGACCGGGACGGGGACAGCTGAGGGGCTGGATCGGGGACACCGGCGGGGCCGGGATGGGGACACCGGCGGGACTGGGACAGGACACTGGCGAGACTGGGCGGCCCCCGCATTCCCTCCCGGCAGCCCCAGTTCCACAGCTTCCGCGGGCCCGCTGCACCCGCCAGAGCCACCCCCGGCCCGTCTGACCTGACCCGTGTCTTCCCCCGGAGCAGGTACCCTGAAAGGAGCTGGAAGTGGTCTTCCACATGGATCAGAAGGAGGAGCTGAGGTTCTCCCACCTCCACGCCCACCGAGCGAAGTCCGAGACAGTGCTGAGCAGCACTTGTGCCGGTAAGGGGATGGTACAATCATACGATCATTAAGGCTGGGAAAAGATCCCAGTGTGACCATTAACCCAGCATGTTTGTGAACCTGTAGGTGAGAAAAACTGCTCCAGGATTCCCAAATCCTACCAGAATCTATCGGTTTGGTGATACCAGGATGGACCACTGTCCTCCAAGTGGTCCCCAGCAGCAGCCAGTGCTGGGTCCCAGAGAAAGCAGACAGGCAGTGGTGTGCTCCTGGATGCTTTCCTAGTCCCTGGCACTCTGTGACTTCAGAAACTACCAAAGCAGACATGCAGTGTCTCAGTATCTCACAGCTCTCTCTGTATTTTCTTGCCATCTGAAGTTGTGCATGTTTTAGCATCTGTGACAGCTTGCAGCCAGTAGTTCCACAGCGTATTCAGCTGCTGCTGCCTTCTTTAGTTTGCTTTGAAGCTGCCTTCTAATAGCTCACTTCATGTCAGTTGTTCTTAATTCAGAGTGCAGGAGATCCCCACACACCCTGTGGGCCACTTGTGGTTTCATGGTCCTTTGCAGTACCCCTATCAGCTGTACTCTTTATCTCCAATGCAGAAGCTGTTCTGTGCCTTTTATTATTCATGTCATGCTCTGTATCTCCCTCAGCTCTACCGGAATTTCTGTGAAATGGAGGATCCATCCCTGCCCTTACACACAGTCAAGCTGTGGGGCTTGCGCTGCAAGGGCACAATTACATTCTCTTTATTCTTTGATTTTCCCTGACAATCATTAACGTTTGATGAGCTGTTTTTTCCTTCCTGAGAGCTGCAGTTTCCATCCATCTGCTCCAAAGGGCTATTCCAGAATGATATCAAGAAAACCCTAGGTCCATCCGTAGAGGAGCCCTCTATACCAGCTCCTGCTGACCTGCAGTGAATGTCCTCTGTCATTCCCCTGTCACCTGCTTGGTCAGTGTCATAAGGCTCTGACACAGTTTACAGTCAGCCTTTGTGTCTGAATAACAGAATCAGAAGCACCTCCCCTCTCCCTTCCTTCCCACCTCATGAGGGTCATTCATCCCACAGCACCTCAGGTTCCTTACCAGTTTTGGTGAAGGATGAGTGTCTTCGAGAATGCCTTTGGACTCCAGACATTCCTTTTGCTAAAACTGGTGACATCTCTGAAGAACTCCAAGCGGATTCTCTTGAGAAAGAAGTCCAAGGGTACATTTAAGGTAATATTTAGTTTTTTTTCCTAATGTCTGCACTTACTCTGCTTACCTGCAACTTGACTCAGATCTTAGTACTGGCAGTCTTGGGCATATCAGAGGCTTGAGATTAACCCAAACTGGCATGGGCTGAGGAAGAACCACACCCTTCCTTTCTTGCTTATTCATTTTTTTGCCAGTTCAGCCTTATACTTCCAGTATGAATTTTTGAGCATTGTGAACTTATTCTCCTTTCACTTAAAACACTTCCAGTGAGGTCCTGTCATCATTATTTTGATCCAGCCCTTTACAGACAATAGCAACAGAGCAACTTCCCAAACTCCACTGTCTGGCCCACAGGGCAAGGGCTTCATTCTGGGCTGCCAGAAATATCCTGTCTTTGGGTGTCCCTCTTCTCATTTCCTCCAGATCCCATCTGGATGGAGTAGCTGCAGACACATGGCTATCAAAGTTCCAGTTTCTGTTCTTCTCATGGAACAATTTTAAGGAGAAACTACATGAAGTGTCAATGTCACACCAAGCTACTGAAAAAGGCATCTCAGGAATTCACTGTGAAATCTCATTGTGATGTTTTCTTGCACTGCCCAGAAAGAGGAAGACCAGATGTGCACTTAGATCATCTGGGCTGTAATTCTGGACTCTCCTTCCTTTCTCAGTTCTGCAGTGCCTCTCCTGCTCCAGGACACCATTTCCTCATCCCAGTTCTGCCTGGGATAAAAAGTCACCTTTCTTCTGCCTCTAAGACTGGCATAAGCCATGTTTGAGGTGTCTGATTTCATCCCTGAGTGCTTCTCTCTGGAGCAGCAGCAGCAGATCAGGGATGTTGCATTTGTTCTGCTGACTAGGACAGTTCTTTGTGGCACTTCCATGACTCTCAGTTCAGCTTTTAATAACTTTTCAGATATCCTAGAAGAGGAGCTATCTTTCCTGTTCAAGCACTAAGCTTTTACCTCTAATATGCCAATAATTTCAGTGGATTCAGCTTGTGTCAGAGCAGACAGGGCCGTTCCCAGGGTTTGTTCTCCATACTGAGAAATCCACTGTGTAGTTTGAAGGGAAATACCAGAACTTTCTGTAAGAGTCAATCTGGTGAATCTGTAGAATTTGATCCCTTTTGGTTTCCCTTGACTAAAATTTCCTGTCTGTGACTTCTATCTGGGTTCTCATTTTAATGCAGTGGAAGATGGGATTGTGAGCAAAAAAGAGAAGAATCCTCACCAAGGCATCCCTGGGCCAGCAGAGCCTGAGCTTTTACTCCCAGGACTCTCCGATGAGAACAATTCCCAGAGTCCTGCACAGAACCCAGTCATCCCACAGAGGTCAGCAATGGTTCAGAGACCTCTGGAGAGGAGGCAAAGCCGAGTGATGCTGCGTGGGAAAAGTTTCAGGAAGCTGCCAGATGTTATCCAGCAGAGAAATTCCTCAGTGGGCAGACTGATGATATGTGGGGACTGCGGGAAGAGCTTCAGTGTGAGTTCCAACCTCGTGCAGCATCGGAGGATCCACACGGGAGAGAAACCTTTCTCCTGCCCCGAGTGTGGGCGGCGTTTCCGGCAGCGCTCCCACCTCATCCAGCACCAGAGGATCCACACGGGGGAGAGGCCCTACGAGTGCTCCGAGTGCGGGAAGAGCTTCAGCGTCAGCTCGAGGCTGCTCCGCCACCAGGTCACGCACACCGGGGAGAGGCCCTTCAGGTGTGCCGAGTGCGGCAGGAGCTTCTCCGGGAACTCCCAGCTGGTGCAGCATCGGCGGGTGCACACCGGGGAGCGGCCCTACGCGTGCGGCAGCTGCGGGAAGAGCTTCAGCGTCAGCTCGAGGCTGCTCCGCCACCAGGTCACGCACACCGGGGAGAGGCCCTTCAGGTGTGCCGAGTGCGGCAGGAGCTTCTCCGGGAACTCCCAGCTGGCGCAGCACCGGCGGGTGCACACCGGGGAGCGGCCCTACGCGTGCGGCAGCTGCGGGAGGAGCTTCAGCGTGAGCTCGGCCCTGGCGCGGCACCGGCGCGTCCACAGCGGGGAGAAGCCCTACGGCTGCTCCGAGTGCGGGAAGAGCTTCAGCCAGAGCTCCGAGCTCGTGAAGCACCAGCGGGTGCACAGCGGGGAGAAGCCGTACCGCTGCTCCGAGTGCGGGAAGAGCTTCACGGTGAGCTCCCACCTCATCCAGCACCGCCGCTTCCACGCGGGCGAGCGCCCGTACGGCTGCTCCGAGTGCGGGAAGAGCTTCACGGTGAGCTCCCACCTCATCCAGCACCGCCGCTTCCACACCGGGGAGCGCCCGTTCGGCTGCGCGGAGTGCGGGAAGAGCTTTCTGTGGAGGTCGGCACTGCTGCGGCACCGGGGGGTGCACAGCGGGGAGCGGCCGTACGCCTGCTCCGACTGCGGGGACAGCTTCAGGCAGAGCGCCCACCTGACCCAGCACCGCCGCACCCACACCGGCGAGCGGCCCTACGCCTGTGCCGACTGCGGCCGGGGCTTCGCCGTGAGCTCCGCGCTCCTGCGGCACCGGCGTGTCCACCGCGCGGGGCAGCGCTAGGCTCTGATCCCCGCGGGCCCGGCGCGCCCCTTCTCTCCCCGCTCACCCGGTGGGAAAACACTTGGTTTTAGGAGAACGAGTCCCAAAGGAGAGAGGCGCAAATAGGGCAGAGACAGCGGGAAGAGCGGGAGGGCTGCGGAAGAGCGTGCACACAGCAGGAGCGGTGGGTGGTGATCGCAGGGAAAGGAAACGCCTTGAAAAGGCTGCAGCGTGCTTCGTGCATTTCAGAGGAAGGTAAAAGACTCTGTGCCCACATGTGGACAATTAACAGAGTGAAGCACGCGGACCATCTTAGAGCCTGCACCCCTCGGTCAGCAAAAGCTCCTGATCTGTGTTCAGAGGCGCTCAGCTCACGGGCCGGAGCCGCAGCCCAGAGAAGCCCAAGGCCTGGTGCCCTCAGCTCCCCGCGCCGGCTCTCCGTGTGGCCCCGCGGCCCTGCAGGGTCAGCGAGCCGCCAATAAAGCNNGCGCCGCCGCCGTCGCCGCGTTTCCTTCTCGGCCGCTGTTCTCCGTTGCCGGGGCGCGGCGCCGCTCGCGCATGCGCGGGTTTGAGCTCCGGCCGCCCTCCGGGGGCGGGGCCTCGGCCTGAGCGCAGGGGGCGGGGCCAGCGGTGCCACGTGACTCCCCGGCCGCCACCCCCACCCATCGGCGGCTTCTGCGCGTGCGCGGTGCCGCTTCCGGGGGG
>VXBU01017866.1:70840-94890 GCA_013400315.1 Bombycilla garrulus | reverse complement strand
TCCCTGCGGGGCTCCGCCCGCTCCCGCACCGCCCCAGAGCTCCGTTTCCGCGCCGCTGCCCGTCGGGGCCCGGAGCTGTCGCGGCCGGGCCGCTCGGGCCCGCAACTCCCGCCCGCGAGCCTTGTGCCCGTGCGGGGCCGGGCGCTGCCCGCCCGCCGCTCTCAGCCCTCCCTCGTCCTGCCCTGTGTCCCCACGGGCGAGCGCCTGCCCGGCGGCCGGGGGCGTGTGCCGACGCTGGGGCCTCAGAGCCCCGCGGTGACTTTGCACCGCTGCTCGTGAACGACGCCTGGGCCTCCGGGGACCGGAGCCCTGCGCTGCCTGCTCCCGGTGGCCACACGGCCTCTTGGCTTTCCTTGGCCACGCAGAGCTCAGAGAAGCACTTGGAGAAGGAAGGCATCTTGCTATTTCTCCTTTTCCATTATTGGTAATTGTCCTGTTCAAGCCTCAGCACGTACACACAGCCCTGCATTGCACGTATCAGCCCTAAGTGCCTGTCACTGGCCCTGCTCGGCGTGTCCCAGGCACAGCTGACAGCCCTTATGACTGCCGGGGCAGGCACTGGCTCTCCGCTGGGCAAAGGCTGTTCGGTATAAATAATTGTGAGTGTCTGTCACAATGTGTTCCTTCTCGGCCCGGATCCAGCCCTGACTTGTCCCTTGGCTGTTCTCATAGCCAGGGTGAGAAAATAGGTTCTTGATAGACTCCCTGACACAAGGGCCACCACCTCAGGGCAGAACTGGACAAGGTCTTTGAGCTCACCGGGTCGATCTGTTGAGGTGCTGGGCTGCAGCTCTGAAAGACAGACGTGGTTTGTGTGGGACTTGAATTACTGCCTTAGTTTAGGCTGTGTCCAGGTGACATCTTCAACCTACCTGGGATCAGGTAATGTGGTAACTTAGTCTGAGAGGCTCCATTTCCAGCAGCAGCCAGTGCCAAATCCCTCCCCAGAGGAAGATGGAGATGAGAATCTCTCCTGCTGGGATTGCCAGGTAACCTCTGGGATGATTCTTCAAGCCTCTAGCCCTGGGGTTCTGTGCTTTGATTCTGCTGCTGATGGTAGGTCCAGCCTGAGCTCTGTGTGTGAGGAGATGCCTTCAAGTTGATGAAAGTTAAACAGCAGATACGAACTCTGAACTTGTCCCAGAGTGCCTAAGCAAATCTAAGGCTTCTAGTCCTCCTTCCCTGCAGCAGCAGCGTCTTCTTACTTCAAAAGGCTTGGAACTATTTGGATTAAATGTCTTCCTGCTCTGAGAAGAACAGCTGTGCATCTGGGGTGTGCAGCTGGGTGAGATGTGTGTAGAGACAAACTGCACGTATCTAGATGAGGTAGAGGTGTTTTCTCAGGGGGTTGGAACACTGTCATTGGGAAAGAAATGTTTGGAATGCTGAGGTGTCCTGTACCAAACCTCCTTCTCTCCAGCTCTGCTATTCCAGCTGTTGCATTGCTCCCAGGCAGGCTCTGCCTGGGCACTGGAAGGCACCTTGAACATCAGCCAGGTCCTGGATGAGCAGAACTCCCTGCAGCAAATGAAATGGTGATCCAGCCTCTGCAGAGGAGGTGGCACTGCCTGAGCCTTGGCTCAGTGTGGGACACACTCCTTTCAGAGGAGCAGAGGAACCAGGGCTGTGACCACAAACTGGGGCCTGCAGTTGCCAGTTTTTGAGTACGAGCAGCAGTGTGTGGTGGTATGAGATGCAGTGGGTCTGGCTGCTTTCCCTCCCAGCTCTGCAGGAACCCGGCACGGGGAGGGATGGGGCTGGTTTGTGCTGACTTGTCTTGTTGGGGAGGTGTCTGTGCTGGAGACTATATCGGGAGAAATCTCAGCTTCCACATTTTTCTGCCCTCACCTGGGGCTACAGGGACTGGGATTGCCACTGCCACAGAGAGGAACTTGTCAGGCTGAGCCCTGCAAAACATGCCAGGGGAAATTCAAGCCTGAGAATGCACCAAAGGCCTTCAAAGACTTTTTGCATGGTAACCCCTGCTCCCAGCAGCACACTGTGTTCCTGGGACAGTCATTCACCATTGCCATTAGCTGTGCTTCTACAGCACTGGTCACAGGGTTGGGTGAAGGCTTCTGAGACCTCACGAGGTCCCCTGTGTGAGCACAAGCAGGTTCGGGCTGTGGAGGCTCTGAGGAGTGAGCAGATGTGATGTTCTTTGTCTGCCCATTGGGAACCTTGAGCCATTGCTGCTGTTAATTGCCATTGCCTCATTTTTTGAGGCCTGACCCGGTGTGTTCCTTTGGACTGGATTTGCTGTCCCTTCAGGCCTCTCCCAAGGGATGAGTGGGGCTCAAGTGCTCTGTAGCTCTGCTCTCACCTGCTGCTTTGTAGCAGTTGCAAGCATGTGGAGACAGCACCCCTCACCTCCAGGACTCTGGCTTTCTGGGAGCATAAGATAAATTGTAACTAGTTTGTCTAGTTTTGTTTTGGAATCTGCATCTCCTGAGGAGGAGATGAGCACAGCAGGCAGGGTGTCCCAGAGCTGTGATGTGCACTGGCAGTGGTGAGTGCTGCTCCTCTTGTGCCCACAACAGGCCTGGCTGAGCTCAGGTGCCTTGTTTGCTTTTGTGCTTTGGTTTCCCTTCCCCCCAGAGGGCACTGCCCAACATCTGAAGCTGTGTGAGGAGTGAAGATGGGTTCCTGAGCTGAGCTGCCTAGGGAGTGATCACCTAGACAACACAGCACACGAAGCTGCGTCTGGCCTGACCTTTATCCTGTACCGTGCCATGTCAAAGGAGGGGTGGTGAGAATGTAGGGCTGCCACCCATATGACCCTGAATGACTTCTGTCCCAGCCCTGGGCTCCTGGCATCACAGAATAATGCATTTGGTCAGTCTTCCCCTTGGGAAGGCCCTGTCCCAGGGAAGGTAAAGACTATGTGATCACAGGAGAAACCTTCCCCTAAGGATGGGGCTCAGCCCTGGCTCCTGGGTGGAGTGTGGAGAGCACTGAGGGTGGCTGTGAAACAGGGCTTAGAAACTCTGGGGTGAGGAACTGGAGAGCACTTAATTTCTAACTGGTGTGCTGGTGTGAGCTGCTGTGCCAGTGCTGGCCTGTGCTGACCAGCCTGAGTCCCAGCCAGGGGGTTAGCAGTGAATCCATGGATGCTCCCAGCAAGGGGGGCTGAGCTGAGGTGGGGGAGCATGGGGATGGCTCTTGGTGAGTCCTTTCTGGAGAGCCAGCATCAGCTTAGCTCCTTGCTCCTCTCCTGAGGCTGCCTGAAAGGCGGTGGTGGTGGTGTTGCTCTGCACAAAGCTGATTACAGCTCCATTTTATAAATGAGGTGCCTGGATTTCTGTGCTCAGCCAAGGTAATCCAGGTGTATCCTGTTCCTGCTCCTGGGTAATGTTTGTGCATCCTGTTACATGCAAGGATGTTATTTCCTTTTGCAGATGAGATGGCAGAAGCCAGTTACTTATGGGATTTGAAGTGAATTTTGCCAGATAGGAAAGATGGGTGTAAGTGGGAACAGGAGCTGTCTGCAGCTCCCTCTGCTTGGAGAGTGGCCCAGGAAAGGCAGAGCAGTGAAATCTGCCCCTGCTTTGGAAGTTCCTCTTCCTCTATTCTGTCACAGGGAATGTTCTTGTTTCCCCTGTGAGCTGCCTGACTTCAGAGCTCAGCTGGCCTAATTCACTACTGCTCACTTCCAGGGAAGCTTTGTACTGGTGTGGAAGTGTAGCTTGTCCTTCCTCTTGAGTGAAGGGGAGGAGCTTCCCTTTCCAGCTGCTCTGCTCAGAGCATGACACTGGGAGAAATACTTGGTAGCAGCAGGGAAAAGCAGCCTGCTCACAAGTGCAGTGCACATTCCCAACCTGGAGGTCTCATCTTCAGCCATGAGGCTTCATGAAGGGGGAACAGTGCAGGCTGCTGTGTTGTAGGTCTCCTCTGAGGTTAATGTTCTGTGAACTGGGTATCAGTGTTGAGGTAGCTGAACTGAACAGGCAAATCTGCTTCCTTGGAAGTGTCCGGTGTGAGGTGGAAACAGCCAGAGGCTGCTTCTCCCTGCCTTGGTAGAGCTGCTCATTTCACACCCACCCCTTGGCTAAGGCAGCTTCCCCTGAAAAGCCCTGTCTGATTTTGCTTTTCAGACTGATCCCCAGCAGTGACCACAATGCCATCAGCCCTGGAGAGCCCGGAGGGGGGAGAAGAGGACAGCTTGCACTATGAGGAAATAGAAGATGAGGCTGTCAGGTGAGTTCTGTCCTGCACCATGCACAGACACAGCCTTGGGCAAGGAAAGAGATCTTCCAGGTAAAGGAGTGATCCTTCTCATCTGAAGGAAGTGAGGGACCCCAATAAGTGATTAATCAAATGTGCTGTGAAATCTCTTCAGTCAAACTGTACTCTAAGGGTGGAAGGGGTGGGAAAGAGTGATCTGGCAGGGCTGACAACAAACAGTTGTTTTTTTAGTCTCTACTGTGAAAGTCACATTTAGAAACACTTTGGCTATTTGGCAGCTGTGTTTGTGTCTTCCTGGCCAAGGGGAGCCAATTTTCCATGGCTTACTGGGCAGGCTTCTTGTTTTGAAAACTGACTCTAGAGTTGAACTCTGCTCTGGTGAGCTCTTGCCTTTGTGGAACACCCAGGTCTAGGCAAAGACATTTTCTAGGTGGTTACTTTAAAAAACAAATTCACACACATATTCCAGAAGCCAAGGCTTCAGATTTGGAAAACAGGAAGGGTGACTAGGGTGCTTCCTAGAAGACCTAGAAGCTGATTCCTTCAACTTGACAGGCAGAGCTTCATGAGAAGTTAATATTTGCTGGCTCTGCTGGCACACTCAGTGGGTCTGGAGTGTTCAAAGTCTCTTTGAAAGCTAACACGAACGTGCTAGCTGTAGCAAACTCGTGATAAAAGCTATAAGGTGTACTTTGGCATGATTAGAATGAGTGTGTTGATACTGTACCAGTGTCCTGCTACTGCACCTGAAAGGTGCCGGTGGCCAGGTGGGGCTCAGTCTCTTCTCCCAGGAACCACTGACAGAACAAGAGGACATGGTCTTAAGTTGCATCGGGGGATGTTTAGGTTGGACATCAGGAAAAAATTCTTCACTGAAGGAGTGATTGGGCACTGGAATGGTCTGCCCAGGGGAGTGGTGGAGTCACCATCCCTGGAGGTGTTTTAAAGAAGACTGGACGTGGCACTCGGTGCCAGGGTTTGGTTGATCAGGAGGTGCTGGGTCATAGGCTGGACTTGATGATCTCAAAGGTCTTTCCCAACCTAGTTCATCCTAGGATTCTCTGTCCTTGTTGCACACTGCCTGTAGCCTAAAATCATAGATTTTAATGGTTTGTGTCTCTTTTAAAATAAGACACTTTGTGGAAACTTGTAAAACCAATGTAATTCAGGAGAAATAATTTTTTAAAGGTGTTCTTGCCCTGTTCTGCCATTCAGCTCTCATCTCTTCTCCAGCAGTTGATATCCAAGTTGGAAAAGCTGGGGACCTACCTGAGTCTTTTTTCTTCTCCAGCAGAAGACACCACCAAGGCTCCCATGCCCTTTAGCTTGCCCTCATAGTTGCTTCCCCATATGCTCAAGGCTTCCTCATGTAGTGTTGTTGGGCTGCATGGATGGGAAGCAAAAGTCACGGTGCAGGGATCAGCAGGTCCTTCGCACTTGCTTCAGCATCCTGGGCCAGAGCCCCTGGTGAGCCCCAGCCGTCCTGGAGTGCCAGCTCAGTCTGTGGGATGGCCTGAGGGTCCTACCTTGTGCATTCTCTGAGCTGGGATGGTGGATAATGAGTGAGACAGCAGGGACAGGCTCACTGCTGCGTGAGGCAGTGGGGTGGAAGGAGCTCTCGTGTTTGCCTGCAGCCCCATGGACCTTTCCGAGCTGCTGAAGGAGGGGACAAAGGACTCGCACGACCGCGCGGAGAACACTCAGTTTGTCAAGGACTTCCTCAAGGGCCGCATCAAGAAGGAGCTCTTCAAGGTGAGTGTTGCTCTGCTCCCATCTCTTTGATGCACCCCGTGACTGATGCAGGCTCCAGGGCAGAGCCCTGCAGCCCTGGGAGTGCTATGCTGGTAGATGGAGCGGAGCCTTTGCTCCTTCAAGCAGTGCCTGCCTGGTAGAGGCTCTCCGGGCTGGTTTTGTGCCAGGCCTGGGGGTTTCCTCCTGTTTGCCCCAATTCCATGTAGGCAATAGTCATGAGATGAGCTGTGCCCATCTGGTGAGCAGCTTCTCACATGAGCTGTGCTCTGTCCGTAGCTGGCCACTGTGGCCCTTTACTTCACCTACTCTGCTCTGGAAGAGGAGATGGATCGCAACAAGGACAACCCCGTCTTTGCTCCTCTGTATTTCCCCGTAGAGCTTCACCGGAGGGAAGCTCTGGCCAAAGACCTCAAATATTTCTATGGGGAAGACTGGAAAGAAAAGATCCAGTGTTCAGAGGCAACTCAGCAATATGTGGACAGAATCCATCACGTGGGACAACACGAGCCAGAGCTGCTGGTGGCTCATGCTTACACACGCTACATGGGGGACCTCTCGGGTGGCCAGGTGCTGAAGAAGGTAGCCCAGAGGGCTCTTAAGTTGCCCAGTACTGAGGAAGGGATCCAATTCTATGTGTTTGACAACGTTTCCAATGCACAGCGGTTCAAGCAGCTTTACAGAGCAAGAATGAATGCTCTGGACTTGGACAAGAACACCAAGGAAAGGATCGTGGAAGAGGCCAACAAAGCCTTCAGATTTAACATGCAGGTACTAAACAAATCCCTCAATCTCCTGAAAGTGTAGGTGCTGCAGCTTTTAGGTCTGGCCCAGGTTCATTCAGTCACACCACTCACCCAGGCAGTGGTCTGGGGCTGAGACCACCACAGCCCCTCCTTGAGGGGTTGGGATTCTAGTTGAACTAGCTCTTTCATTAGTTTCTGGAGCTGGTGTCAGACAGGAATTCCTCCCATGCTCCAACACTACAGCCAAGCCTTTTGATTAAGGCAAAATTAATATGACTGCAAGTTTCCCACAGGCTGTGTGGCTGTGAAGCACTGAGGGGAGCAGAGTTCTCGTGCCAAGGCAGCCTCAAACAGTTTGAGTGTGCTGCACCACCCTGGTGAATTCATCTCCTGTCTCAGGTCTGACTTGTTGCCTTATGGTCAAAATAGTCTGGAGCCTCCTGTTCCTCCCATAGCATTTGCCTCTCATCAAACCCGACTGAGCTGCTATTTATGCCAGGCAATGAACACAGATTTAGCTACTGGATGGAAGTTCTAATCTTGTGCTTGTAGCAGGTCAGTGTGATTTAAACTGGCCAGAAGCATGGTGAGGTGTGGATGGCTCCTTTGTCAGGATCCCTATGGCAGTAAGAGGGGCAGCCTGACCAGTGCAGCAGCTGGGATCCTCCAGGGGTCTGCAGCAGGGAGGGGAGAGCCTGTTGCCCCACTCCCACCCACAGCAGGCTGGGAAGTGAGCAGGAGGGCGGTGCTGCCTTGTTCCTAGCTCTGACTGAAAGCTCTTGGGATGGGCTGCTCGTTCCTGGAGCTGCAGCATGTGCCAGGTGTCACCACAGCTCTGCAGTGGGTGCCCCAAAAGGAGTCTGGGGACAATGAAGCAGGAGTGGTCCTTGCCTGTTGCCCAGCTGATTCCAGGGGTCTGGCTGCGAGCTGCCTGGCTCTGGCTGCGAGCTGCCTGGCTCTGCCTGCCTCACGTGCTCACTGTGACCCCTTGCAGGTGTTTGACGAGCTGGATAAGATCGGCAGGTCATTGGCAGAAGAAGCCCAAGATGGAGGCTTTCCAGTCCATGATGGGAAAGGAGACATCCGCAAATGCCCTTACTATGCAGACAAACTGGGTAGGTGGTGACAAGGAGGGGCTGCCCTGGGCGTGTGGCACAGGACTGGCAGTGCTGACGGTGCTTTCTGTGTGTCCTGCAGGCACGGGGAGCCCTGGCTGCCCCTTCCACGCTGCTGTGGGCCTGGCCAGGCAGCCCCTGGTGCAGCTGGTGCTGGCAGCCTGCATGGCCGTGGCAGCGGGAGCCGCAGCCTGGTACATCCTGTGACGGGCACAGCGCGGCTCTGCTCGGGCAGGGGAGAGACGTGCCCTGCCCGTTTTCCGACCTTTCCCTTGCTGGTGGTGAGTTGGCTGCAGAGTAGCAGTGAGGAAATAAAGGAGAATCCTGCGGGACTGTCCCAGCCTCCTTGCACACCGCTGTAACAGTGTCTTTAGCTGACTAGTGCACAGGACTGGTCGGTGCCAGGGGGTGAAGACTCCACTGCAGCACTGCCCTGCCCAGGCTGGGGCAGCTATTAAGGCTAGAGATGTCCTGTCCTGGCAAAGGCTTCACATGCTTGGCTTTTCATCTCCATCCCTGAAGCAGTGTCTGGAGGGGGTTTCCTGCCCTGGGTTGCATCTGCAGAATGTGTCATCGGCCTTCCAAACAACAAGCACTTGCTTTCCTACCCTGAGAAGCTGAGGCTGTGCCACGGGGCTCTTGGCTCAAAGGAGTGTCCTGTTTGGTGAGGTGTCCTAGGAACCAAGTCTGTCTTCTGTTGGAGGGAGCTCCCTGGGGATGGGGGCAGGATCATGGTGGGGTTTGGAGGTGACAGGTGTGTATTGTGCAACTTTGGGGTTGAGGGTTGGTTCTTGGTTATTTTTCCTGAAGCCTTGACTGGAATAAAAAGTTGCAATGCTGTAGCTGGGGGAAGTCAAAAAGCACATCATTGTGAGAATGGAAGGCTGGAGAGGGGGTTAAGGGTGAAAAGCAGAGTGCAGTCCCACACCATTTCACTTGTCTCTGACTCATGCAGTCCCTGAGAAACTCGTGCCCTAGCATCCCAGTGACCCTGCTATTTCCCCTGTGGTTTCCATGTGGGGAGGCTCACTGCCCTGCTCAGAGGACACAGCCAGGTGCTGTCAGGGCTTGGTTGAGGGGGTTCCTGGTAGAGAAGCACTGCTGCTTTTCTCTCTGTGTTTGGTGTCCCTGTACCCCCACCCTGCCCTCATCCTCAGCTCCCCTGCAGGCAGAGCTGCTGTGAATTTTGAGCTGGAGAGAAGATGCACACAAGTTCAGGGTCTGTTGTTTATTTACAGAAAAACACTGACTAGTGCCACAGTTCCACCTGAGCAAACAGCAGCTGCCTGTGCAGGCCGGGCTGTGTTTGCAGACCTGTGTACTGAGAGCCCCCCGCTTTGCTCAGGAAGCTGCCAGGGGCAGGGCAGAGAGGAGCAGCCCCGAGAGGCTGAACTTGGCTCCCACATCCTCTTGCTCCTGCCGGGGGAGTGCTGCTGGCAGCTCCAGTCGTTGCCTACTTGCCCCTTCCTTCTGCCCCACATGAGTGAGCTAAAAGTACCCCCTACACCACATGCAAGGAGGACCCTACAGACCCTGCCGGGCCCAGGACGGCTCCGGAGCTGCGGCCCGGTAACAAACTCCTCTACTCTACGAGCCGGGCAGCCAGGACATGCCGGGTGTGGTTCTGGCTCTCAGGTTGCCGGGGGGCGGGGGCTGCCTGGGGCTGTCCCTGCCCCCAGAGCCGCGCTGGGGCTGGGGGCGGCGCATGCAGCTGGAGTGGCACCGGGCAGGACGGAGGTGCTGATAAGGGTGCGGTGCTGCTGCCATGCCTTTCTTCGTGCTCAGAGGCAGCTCTGCCTCCTCCTGGCGGGGGCTGTGAACCACACGGAAACCTGGTGTGTGGCACTGCCCCTCTCCTCGTCACTGAGCCCCTCCCCGCATCCCCTGAGGACACCGTGGGCTCCTTGGGTCCCCTCCTGGGCTCCCATCCCAGCACATCCCTTCAGCCAGGCAGCCCCTGCACTGTGGGACTGGGGTGCCTGGCTCTGGCTGCTGCTGCTCCTCCCAGGGTTGCTCCAGGTGAGAGGGACCTCGCTCACACCCTGGAGCTTAACGGGGTGCAGAGCGCTGCCCCCGCTCCTGCGCACCGCAGGGCAGCCCC
This sequence comes from Bombycilla garrulus, assembly GCA_013400315.1. Classification (NCBI taxonomy): domain Eukaryota; kingdom Metazoa; phylum Chordata; class Aves; order Passeriformes; family Bombycillidae; genus Bombycilla; species Bombycilla garrulus. The sequence continues at coordinate 84,994 of VXBU01017866.1, read as the reverse complement.
CACAGAGCGTCTGGGCCCCAGGCCCACCTCCCCAGTGTCACCAACTATTCCTGGCGAGGAGCAGAGCTGGGGCAGGTGCTGGAGCCGGGGATAACACATACACACCACCGGCAGGGGAAGCGAGGGGCGATGCACACGAGGGGACAGCGGGACGGCGCCGGTGGCATCCAGCGGCTCCCGGGTGCCGTTAGCACATGCGCTTGTACGTGTAGATGTAGGCCTTGCAGTTGGGACACGTGTGTGTCACGTCCTTGAAGTCATCGAACAGGCAGGGGATCAGGCAGCAGCACAGATCGCACCTGGAGCACAGGGACAGACACAGGTGCTGAGCTGGGGCAGGCCCTGGGCAGGGGCTTCGCTCTGGGCCGTGGGCAAGAGCTGTGAGTGACTGGAGGGGCTGCCTCCCCAGGAACCCCTCTGCTGCTCCAGTGCCATCTCTGTCCCTACCCAACGGCTCAGCTGAGGCCACCAGCACTGGGGCCACCCAGCACCAGGCTGAGCACCCACCACACCCCAGCTCTGCTTACAGCACCTACCCCACAAAGCAGCAGAAGAAGCCAAGAAGGAAGCTCATGAGCCCAATCTCGTAGGAGATCTTGGTGGTGATGGCTTGCTGGCAGTGGGGACACACGGTCTGCACAGGGGCACCCTGGAAGATCTCTCCCTGCAGCACTGTGACTGTGGTGGCAGCTCCCGGTGGGACGAGCACTGTGGCCGTGTGGCCACCAGGAGAGGGGTAGGGGCCTGGGGCGGGGTAGTAGCCCATGGGGGGGTGAGGGCCTGGGGGTGGGTAGTATCCTGCTGTGAATGAGAAACACGAACAAGTGAGCACCTTTGTACAAGGCGGGAGAGGCCGGATCCTGACAGCGGAGGCTGCAACACCTGCTGCAACACCACCCCTGCAGTACAGACTTGGGGCCAGCCCTGCTACAGGCCCCGTGCTCCCCACCCCAGCCCAAGGAACCTCGCTGCAAGCTCCAAATGGCAGCCCCAACCCCCTCTCGTGTCCCCCCCACTCCCCAGGGCATCAGGAAACGCGTGCTGCTGCTGATCCATGTCCCCCAGGCCCTTGCAGGACTCACCTGGTGGCACGTAGGGCCCAGAGCCATCCGTGGGCATGTGGGGGGGCACGAACCCCGGCTGCAAAGGTGGCTCGTATGGGGGGGGTCCGAACTCAGGAGGGGGGATGGGAACCCCCTGGGGCTGTCCCACCACTGGGGTGACACCCTCTGAAAGGAAGCACAGTCAGCAGCCAAGGAGGCAGGAGCACCGAGGGGAAGATGGTGGCCTGGCTGCGCGGTCACAGCGTCAGCCCCAACACGGGGGACAAGAGGTGGCAAGAGTTGAGGGGCACTCCCTTAAGCTGCATCCTCCGGGCCACAGGAAACCCAAATTCGCCCCAGAGCAGGGAGCAGTGCCAGGCTTTGAGCCGGAAGTGCTTCCTGCCCTTGTCATTGCCCCCAGGACCCCTCCTGCCTCCCGCAGGGGTGACACGGGGACAGACGGAGCCTCGCACCACCCTTCCCCAGTGCTGTGAGGAGAGTTCTCAGCCAGGGCAGTCCCAGGGAGCCCACACTTCTGGGGTCCCGTCTGTGTGGCAGCGTCAGGCCGAGAGCTGCGACACCCCAGTACCTGGTGCAGAGGGTGGGCCGTGCTTCTCCTCTATCAGCGGTGCCGAGGGGCCCCCCGGGTACGGAGGGGGGGGATCGTTGGACATCGCTCCAGGCAGCCCTGCAGGGACAGAAGCCTTCAGGTGCCACCAGCCTTTGGTGCCACAGGCACAAGGAGCTGGCACGGTGCTTGGGGACAGAGGGGATGGGTAACGGGGAGGGTTGGTGCCACCACTGCACCAGCCTCAGCTTCCTCCCAGGCAGAACCAGGGCTATGGCCCTAAAGCTGGACCTGCTCTGACCAGGCAGCAACCCCAAGGTGTAAAATTTTCCTGCCAGCTCCACAGGGCTTCTCTGTAAAGCCCACCTGGTGCACAGCAGCTCATCAGGGCAGCGCTGGGCTGGAATGTGCTGTGCCAAGAGCCTTGGCTGCATCACTGGGGTACCAAAGGTGGGCAAGAGCTGCCCACAGCCCCTCCCCTCCACCCTCAGTGACACAGTGCTGCTCTGAGGGATGGCAGGACACCTATCCTCAGCCTCAAGTGCAAACTCCAGGGACAGAGGGTGCAAACCCACATTTCTAAATAAATCTCTAAATAAACCTAGTGAGTTAAGGTAAGACCATATTCCAAAGCTGGAGCTGTTATTTTATATGGGGTAGAATTTACCTGTCCTTTTCCCTGCAGCAACAGCTCAGAGGCCTTGAGAGCTGAGAGAAGCAGCTCCTCTGAGCAGCGTAGTTTGGAAGGCAGCTTCTTCCACTGGGTCTGTGTGAAAGAGACAGCAAGTGAATTACACAGATGGAGAGGAGTCCCAGCTGCAGCACTGTCCTGGCTGCCACACCAAAGCCCTTCTCTCCCCCGGGCAGGAGCCTCCCCCTGTGCCCCCTCAGTGGCAGGCGTGAGGCTCCGTGTCCTTGGCACATGGCGAAGTCCCACTGACACGCTCTGAGATCCAAGGAAGTGCAAAGACATCCAGAAACTTGATTTCCCTGTTTCCACTGGCTCAGTTATAGCTGCTAGGATGTCACTAAATCGGGAAATACAAGTGAGAGGCTGCTCGCTCAGTGCTTGGGACAGCTGCCATCAGGCATGGGACACGGTGACATTGCTGTCAGAGCCCAGGGAGCAGTGCTGGGAGCTCCATCCTTCACCCCAACCCTGCTCGTCCCGTTTGCTGGCACCAGTGCCACGTGCTGGGCAGGCAGCCCAGAGCACGCCAACCTCCCCAGCACAGCCAGCCCGCACAGGCAGCCAGTGCTGCCCCAGCCCTGCATTGCAGGTGTGCCCACAGAGGCGCCCGTGGGGCTCAGCTACTCCACCTGCCAGCTCCAGCAGAGCCAAAGATTGGCAAGCAAGGCAGGAAGACCCATCCCTCCCTCACCTGCACGGCTTTGCTTTATTCTACTCCTTTTTTCCTAGTTTACACTCCCTGCCGAGCAGCCTCCCACAAGGTAGCAGGAAATTTAATCAGTCCCTGGAGGAGAACCATCACCTGTTGCTGCTCACAGAGGTGCACACTGATCCCCCCAGGAGCTGAGCAGATTCCTGACAGGCACAGGCTCTCCCCAGGATGTCCATATTTCCTGACCAGAATTTCTCCCCCGAAGTCTGAAGTAGTGTTGCAGCCACACGGCTTCAAAGAGTAACACCGGGGCAGCTGGGGGTCATTTTCCTCCTGCTTCTCATTCCAGTTTCTCCCTTAAGAGCCCAGGGAAGCAGGGTTGCCATGGCACAGAGCATTTCCAGGCACACTGCAGAGCCTGCCTTCTCCTTCAGTGACCTACAAAGCTACAAACTGGGCTGTGCTCCTTTTAGCTCAGTGGGGATGTGAAGAAAAGGAGGATTTATTCTTCTCAAAGTAGCCAACTCTTCACATCCAGGAGCCTCAGACCTTCCTGTCCCAGTGCCTGCAGGGGTTCTGGATGAGCCCAGCCCAACCAGAGCATCCCAGAGTCCTTACCTGGGGACACAGCCCGCAAGGGAGCTTTCCTTGCCCACACAGGCCAACTGTGCCCACAGCTTTTCTAACATAACAGATCTCCTCCCATTCCCGCTCAGATGCTGCTTTCCCATAATAATCCTTCAACACTCCCCAGCCTCACTGCCCCCATCAAAGCAGCTGGCAAGAAAACGAGGAAAGGAGGAGTTCTCCACCAACCACTCCACCAACACCCATCAGATGAAGCAACAGCCCCAGGGCGAGCCAGCCACAAACGGTGCCTGCCACCCTGCCCGGGAGGGAATGGCAGCACCCTGCCCACGGCGGTGACAGTGACAGCCCCTGGGTCCCACAGCCACATGTGCACTGGGCTGAAGGAAGCTGTGGGATGCAGGGCTGTTCTGCTCCTACTTGGCAGGCTCAGTTGCTCCTAATGCAATATTCTGCTTATTAAAAGAGATCATTAAGGAGCTGTGTGTTGGCCGTGTGCCCTTCCCAGGAGAAAAATAAAGCCCGTTGCTTTTTAAGCCTCTCAGGAACTGTTTCTCTCCTGTGCTTTCTTTCATCTTAATGTGAGCAGCACAAAACCTGGTCCATTTCTGACAGAGAGCTCCGTGGGAAAGCAAAGGGCACTCAACTTCCCGTTGGCACTGGGCAGGAGCTACCCCAGAGTATCCCTCACCACCCTGGCACTGCAGCACTCCAAAATCACCAGGTTTAAGTTCAAGATCTGATGGAATCACCAATGTCTTGTGCAGGCACACACACTGCAAGATCCTAAGACACAAAAGGAGCTGGTTATCACAGAAGGATGGAGAGAGGAGATGCTATTTCCAGCTACAAATGCAGATTAGCTCTTCTCAACTGGAAGAACAGCTTTTACTGGTTTCCTCTGCAAACTAACTACAGAGGATAAATCCACTATGGAATCAGAATAATCACAAGCACTGCTTCAGTTAAACACAAAGGACCCTCATACCCCCAGCGAATTGATATTTGCTAAAGAAAATGAAAAACAAAAGATTCCCATTAACCTGCTGGGGCAGGGCAGTGTGCCAGGCACAGCCAGGACAGCACAGCTCCATCACAGCCTCCAAGCAGAAAGGGCTTGGCCCACCCTGGCTGTGGCCTCGACGTGTGTGTCCTCCCCTGGCTCTGTGCTCCCTGCTCTCATTCCAGGCAGCTTTTGGGTGAGAAGATGGCAACAGATTTCCGGGTCCCCAGTGCAGATCAGAGGTGTAACTCTCAGCCCCAAGAGGCTCCTCACACAGGGAGCACAGCGCAGCCCTGCCTCTGGAAACACAATGCTTTCCAACCCTCCTCCTTCCTGTGCTCAGCAGCTTGGATCCAGTTAATGAGGGATTGTGGAAGCCTAGAATGGTTTGGTTTGAAAGGACCTTAAAATCCATCTCATTACAACTCCCTGCTATGGCAGGGACAGCTCCCACTGTCCCAGGCTGCTCCAAGCCCATCCAGCCTGGCCTTGGGCACTGCCAGGGATCCAGGGGCAGCCACAGCTGCTCTGGGCACCCTGTGCCAGGGCCTCAGCACCCTCACAGGGAACAATTCCTGCCCAGTTTCCAATCTAACCCTGCCCCCTGTCAGGGTGAAACCATCTCCCCTTGTCCTGTCAGTCCAGGCCCTTGTCCAGATTGATTGATCAATCTGGCACACTGATCAACACCCCAAAGCCCCTGGTTCCCATTGTTCAAAACTGATACAAAGCAACTTCCAGCAGTGATGAGAGGAGCTGATGTGTCAGGGTCCAGTGTCCCATGCTGGCTGTATTCCCCTCTGTTACATCACTGCAGAAACAGGTTTGGATTCAAATATGGCAAGAGAAAAGGCCTGCACATCCCACCTGCTTTCCAAACAGATGAGGTGGGCACCACTCATCAAAAACAACTGGTGTGCAGTGAGACCAAGGAATACCATCCCAACACCATAAAATAGACAGTGCCATGAAAACCACAGACACAGCTCAGATTTGGTCTGCTAATGCCATCCTGGCAGCAGCTGGTTGTGCTTCAAGCTGCTTCCTCCCAGATGAAATCTCCATGGGTGAGACAATCCTGGCAAGGGCAGAGCAGATGCTGGCAGGTCCAACTCAAGTGTGAGCCCTGACGGTGCAGCACTGGCCCCAGCAGCTGAGTCAGCCTCACAGCAGCACTGAGATCCAGCCCACAGGCTGAGACAGCCTGTGCTGTCCTTGCTCCTGCTGCACTCATAACTGAGATGCACAGCAATTCAGCTCTGTTTCCTCCAGCAGTGAGCAGTGGCTCCAGCCACTGAGACAGAAAGCAGCATTTGTTCATACTCAACCACGTTCACTGACAACATTTCAAAAGCTGCTGCACATTTTTGAGATCTTCATAAAAAAAACAAAAAAAACAAACAAACAAAAAAAACCCCAAAACACCTTCTGATATTTGAAAAATGAAAAAAACTACACTAAAATTCAATGAATAAATAAGGGGAAATATACGAGCACTTTCAGCTTCACTGCACATCAAAGAGATGCAGATTCCAGCTTCAAGGCTTTTGGGAATACAGCTTTAAAAGCCAAGAGTCCTGAAGACACTGGGCCCTCACTGAGCCCAGCACCCTTTCTTTAGAAATAGGAACAGCATTGTGGCAAACACCATCCCAGTTTTCCTGGCCCCAGGAAAGATATCTGTGTGCCACAGGCTACGTGCTCCAGAAACTGGGAAATACTGGGAGACTAGGAAGGGTATGGGCACAAAAGGCCAATCAGATGCTGGCAAAATGTCATTTGAGCCAAAGCCTGGTACTCTTCAAAAGGAGCTTTAGGGGCAGCAAGGAGGGAAAACCGAGCAGGGTGTGCTGAGGGGGACAGAGCCATACCCTGACTGGCAGTCCCAATCCCAATCACCCTCCTCCACAATGGCATTTCTGAACAGCACCTCTAAACCCAGTCTGGAGCTGCGTGTACCCTGTGTTACACCTGTGCCCAAAGCTCACAGGGATTTGTCCCTGTCTGTGCTGTGCCCAAAGCTTTTGTCCCTGTCTGTGCTGTGTCCAGGGCTCACAGGCNTCACAGGGCTTTGCCCCTTGCCCATGCCATGCCCAGGGCTCACAGGGATTTGTCTCTGTCTGTGCTGTGCCCAGGGCTCACAGGGCTTTGCCCCCTGCCCGTGCCCAGGGCTCACAGGGCTTTGCCCCCTGCCCGTGCCCAGGGCTCACAGGGCTTTGCCCCCTGCCCATGCCCAGGGCTCACAGGGCTTTGCCCTCTCGGTGCGCGTGCCCGCTCGCCCAACCTGCAGGGATGTGGCTCAGCTCCCACCAGACTCAATCCCGCCGGACAGCTCTTACCTTCAAAGGGAAGACAGCATAAATCTCTGCTGAACAAGCAGTCTCAGTGGTTGTTTCTGCCTGGTTTTTATGCAGAAAAACAAAAAGATGTTTTCCCTGCAAACGAGGCGAAGCTCCCCCTCAGTTTTGCCTCTTCCCATGCGCGCTTGCTGCCCCCAGCCTGCACAGCACCTCCCCGGAACCAGGAGGGGAGCAATAAACAGCACTGAGTGCTTCAGCCTCCTTCAGAGAGAAGGATGTGCTGGCAATCCTTGACCATGTACCCGGCTCCTTTACCCGCTCTTAACCTTGGCAACACCTCCTCAACTCCTCATCCTGGTTTTGGACAAGGCAGCAAGAGGGCGCATGCCTGCAACGCTCTGCGCGGCGCCGATGGAAACGGAAACCCGAGTGAAGGACTGAAGGAAAGGTCTGTTCTTTTTCTGAGCAACTCACTGTGTTTTTCCAAGTCCAAGTCACTGCCAGGGAGCACAGACCCACTGTTCAGGAACAGCCAGGCTGCTCCCAGAACAGCAGATTTTCTTCCACACTTCTGCACTAAGATTTCAGCTGCTTCTTCCAGGAGGGTCAGGGTGTTCCTTCAGAGTGGGCACAGAAAGCTCAACTGGCAAGGCAGGCGGGCAGCTCTCCTTTAAAACAAAGGAATGCTGGAGAAGAAGGTTTTTCATCATTCAAACCAGGTATGTCAGACAGCCAAAGCTCCCTGCTCTGCTCCCCAGTATGTGAATGTCTGGAGAAATTTACCCGGGGACCTCGGACAGATCATTTGACCTGTGTGCCACCATCACCCAACAGACAAATCACCTCAGAGCAGGATTCTTGCTGGCAGCCAGGTGCTGTACCCAAAGCAAGATTCCCCAGGGCATTAAACCCAAAGCACAATCAGATAATCGCCCCAGCTCAGCTGTCCTTGGCCAGAGATTCACGTTACCGCTTCCAGCAGCTCCTCCGCACCTATATCGGGTAAAGCAGACACAAAATCCTCCCTGCTGAGGACAAGGAGGCTTTATCCGAGCACCCACAAAGGGTTACGTGTGGGAGGAGCCTGCAGGACCTGCTGCTGCCTCTGGGATTCTCTCCAGTGCCGTTCGCCTCCGAACGGGCTGACCAAGCGCTCCTGGCTCTTCACACTGGGGCTGCAGAAACAGCCCTGCCAGGACCTGCTTAACCTGAATATTTAAAGAAAAACCAGCCAAATGAACAGAACAAGCTGAGGTAGCTCATTCTGTCTGCTGTTGGCTCCCAAGATGCGGCACATGGCTGTGGGAAGCATAGTGAGCCAGCAGGGTGACATCCAGAAGCCAGGAGGGGCTGCAAGGGAGGAGAGGTCACAACGCCACACTTCAGAACTGGAGCCCTGCCCTTCCACATGTCACTGGGGGAAGCTGAGGTGTACACAGAGCACTCTGCACCGCCAGGACAGCTGCATCTGGCCCCCAAAAGCCAGTCTTCTGAATTCCCAGTAAGCAGGGAGCACATTTCAGCCCAGGCTGCCCCACAGGCTGTCACTGGCTCTGGAAAAGCCACCCTCCCACTGTCCAGACCCTTCCAGCGGGTGTCCTGGCTGCACGGGAGAATACAGGCTGCAAAACACCAGGTGTGCTCATGGATGTGATTAACATTAAAGATAAAGCTGAGCTCCTCTGCATCCTACCAGCGTGCTCCAGAGAGATGAGAAAAAGAGGGTGCTGCAAGCCAAATCCCTGGGGAAGGAGAGCTTTTCCATGAGACTTTCACTGCACTCCACAAAGAATCCAGGCTAACACTTGATAACATCCATGGGAAAGCATCCAGTGATAGCAGCAGCTGTTGCCTCCAGTCCTCTGTATCTACTTAATTTTCCCCCTGAGAGGATACATCCTGCATTACTTCACCCCTTTGATATCTGTTAATAATGGTGATAATGCAACCTGCCAGAATCTCAAGCAACTAAACCCAGCATCTACTCCAACACTGTTTTAATGTAGCATCAAACACAACTGTGCCAAGAGAAGAGCTGTTCATTTAGACAAGCAAACAAAAATACCCCAGCTCAAGAAGCTTAACAGCAAGCAGAAGCCTCAGGAGGTTGGGAGAAGCTCCACAGCTCTTAAGCACAGCCACAGATCCGAGCTCACCTCTGACAGCAGCTCAGAACAGAGGCTTAAGGGTGAGTTAGGAAGGGATCAAAGGCAGAATTGTCAGGTCCCCCCACTCCCAGCACTCATGGTTTTGGAGACTGGGCAGCCAGAGGTTCTCCATGGAGCACCCCAGGTCATTCCCAGTCACCAAGTGCTGCTCTTTAGTTACCTACAAAAAAAGCATCTCCTGCTGTCGGCATCTGCTGCCTCCCATTTGGGGGAGAACGCCCAGAGAAGGTGAATATACAATGAGTACCCACTATGTCTCACAGCAAAACCCAGGGTTCTATAGATTCCCTTTCCAACATCAAATTAAAAATATTTTTTTTCTTTAAGCACTCACTCTTTCATTTCTCCCTCCTTCTACAGAATTTTTTGGGAGAAAGTCAAATAATGCAGCTACATCATTGCTGAATCAAACTGAGCACATGTGTGACGTCCATTAAATGACACAGTGAGCTCCGAGGGAGAAGGAAATTAGAATCAGGGATGATCAGCACTTCTGCATTTCAGTTTCAGAATTAATCAGAGCCCAAGAACGTATCCAGAATTCCCTTGCAGATTTTGCAACAGAATGAAATAATTTGGAATATACTGGTGGTGATTCCAGCTCCATTTTCAAGTGCTGTACAAGACATTTGCCACGGCACTGAAGTTTCCAGCTCTCTGTAGGACTGGCTCCAGCCTCCAGCATTAGCATTTCCCATGCTCACAGATCCCCCTGCCTCGGCGCCAGAGAAGCTGCTGACATTCAGATTTAACCACTACAATGTCACCTTGCACTTGTTTTGAGGACTAGGGAGAAGTGCTCTGTGTCACTCCATTTTATGTAATGCCAAGGCTCACTCTTTGCAAAGGAGCGTGGCTTGGGGTTCAGCAGGATCTTGTGCGTAAGGTCTGAGATCCATCCCGAGTCCCGCTGCCGACGAGGAGGACCCACAAGCATCCCAAGATGTGCACTGCAGGAATTCTTCCATGCTGAGGCCATTCTTGCTCTTTCTTGCTCCCCAGTTCCAGACTGGGACGTCTCTTGGAGTTGCCCAGGGCCACCAGCACGGGGCTGGATTGTCCTGTGGCATTTGGACAGGAGGAGGGTACCTGGCACTGCCCTGCTCAATGTCCCAGAGGGGAAAACCCTTGCATTAATCAACAGCCACTGAGTGTGCCCAGTGCTGGGCAGCCCCCAGTTACACAGAGCTCCTGCCATCCCCAATTCTTCCTCCAGTTCCCACCAGATTTGTCTCGTCCACACTGACCTCCAGGTCCAGCAAAGTCATTTTCACTGCAGCCACGACTGTGGTTTGCATTTGCAGCACCAGCTCCTGCCAACTCCCTCCCCAAAGCTCCTACTGAAAATCTAGGCCAGAGCTGGACTCCAAGCGGCCCCAACACACAGAACAGCCGTGCCCAGGTGTGCTCCGGGCTCTTCCAAACCCTTTCTCTGTCACTGCTCTGCTGCTCCATGAAAAGCGTGGCTGGTCAGAGGGTTTGGAACAGTCCCGAGGCCGGGTCACTGCTCCCACGGCAGAGGATGGGACAGGGACGATCCCAGCCCAGAATAGCAGGATGCCCTCAGGGCAGGTAAATAGCTCAGCTGCTCAAATCCTCTCCTGAGCCCGAGGAAGAGGCAGCAGCTGTCACAGTTACGACACTAAACCGGCTGGGAACTGGTTTCTCTCACATCAGAACAGCCCAGCAGGCAGCTGCAAACTGAGCTCCCACCCTGAATCACGGCAAGGGGAGTGTGAAAGGCTAAATTAACACCCCCTGTGGCAGCCACGAGCTCTGGGGGAAACCTCCGCTCCCAAAACACAAGCGTGCTCCGGGTGACATCTCTGCGGAAGAGCTGCCACAAGCCCGGGGAAAGAGCTGATATTTAACACCCGTGGAAAGGGGATCTCGTCCCCGCTCGCTCAAACACCACGTGAAGATTCTGGAGGAGCTGAGTGGTCCCAGCAGTGCGGGTGGGAAGGACAAGCTGAGGCTTCAGCACAGGCCCAGCCCCCTGCGAGCACTTCCTGAGATAGCACAAAGCAGAATAAAGGCATTAAGCTAATTAGGAGACAATCCAAAGATGCCTCTAAGAAAAGGGCAGCATGCACACACCACCAGCAGCTTTTTATCCAGTGCTCAGCTAAAAACACAAGCGCAGAAGAGTGGGCAGCAGCAAAAATCCCATCCCCAGTGCACTCCTCTACTCCATATTCCAGCCTTTCTCCTCCCGTTCTGCCATGATCCCGGTGACTGGGACCCCTGAGGACCTCAAATGCATCCCAGCTCGGAGTCACTGCAGCAGGGGTGCAGCAGCTCTGGCTCTAATCCATGATTTCCTCCCAAAATGGAGCTGCACTGAATCCCACGGGTTCCCTTCCCTCCTTTAAAAAGGTGCCCTGCTTCTCATTTGGAGAAATAATCAATAAAATCTAACAGGCTGCTTTTCATTCATCCCCAGCCAGAAATCTAATCTCCTGTTAACAGCACAGGCCTGAACACATCATTTATCTGCTGTGGGTACCAGCACACGCAGATTTTACAGCTGTAGAGAGCGGGGCTGCCTGCATCACAACGACTAATTTATTCTCAGAAAGGCTAATTTAATCTGGCAGTGAATGTTCTCCAAACCTCCTCACACAGAGCAGCTTTTCTCTTGGTTGGCTTAACAACAATACAGCATATCCAAAAACGTGGAGGGATGCTAAGGGAGAACACCGCCCCTGTGTTTTGAGCCCTCTAGTCTGAGAAATTTCTCTTGGTAACTAAAGGCTTTGAGAAGACACAGAGTGCCTCTGGTTTTTCAAAAAGCTAACTGTATTTTCAAGGCAAAATATATACAACAGTTTAGGCTATTTCCCCCTCACATACAACTGTGTCTTGGCAGAAAGAGCTGGGCTCTTAATAAAACCAAAACCCAGCAAAGGTTGTTTAGTATAAGACAACTCATCCACTTCCAACTGCACATCAAGAGCAGCACACCTGGCCTGGAGGTGCTCCCTGTCACAGCAGGTGACTTTCCCCAGCCCACACTACACAGGAATAAACTTCACAACAAATCCAAACGCTTTTTGTTTAAAAGGCTGGGTAACTGCACCATGAAGTGTTTCAGAGAGAGGATCCTTCAGCTTCCCAGCCCCTGCCATCTGCAGGGGGGCCATAAATAAGCCATCAGAAAGGGCTTTTTTCAATTATTTTTTTTTTTTTTAATTCTAGGTGATATTTTCCCTTTACTTGTGACAGTACACACAAAGGCAGCACATACCCACAGCCAGGCTGAGGCACCTGATCCTCATGGACATGGCACCACGTGCTGATCCTCACCTGGATCTCCCCCGTGCCCAGGAGAGCCAAGCACAGCTCCTTGGAGTCAGAGGAGCCACAGCAAGGCAGGTTTCAGCTTTACAAATGACACAGCTGTAGCAGTCCAACCCTCCACTCCCAGGATTGTCACCACCATCCTGCTGGGAAAGAAAAGCTGCTGCTGTGCAAGCCTGGATCATCTCTGAGGGGGCTCCTTTGCTACGAGGGCAAAAACAGATAACATCCAGCAATTCAGGACGATTCAATAACATGGGGAAAAGGCAAAAATCAGAGGGAAGCAGAGCATTTACGCAGGCCACAGAAGAAATCAAGAAAACAACACAACGCTCCCCTTGTTCCTATCTGTCAGGAATTGCTGTCCCAAGAATAGCCTATTCAGAAACCAGGAAACTCAGAGAGCAGCAGGGAAGGGCTGAGTCACGGCCATTTGGAAAAAAAAGAAACAACCCACAACAAACCAACCCAACAGAGAAGGAGAAAAAACATGGCACAGCAGCTGTTCTGGGTCTTGGAGATATGAACAAGTCAATCCAGAACACATTAGTCAATCTTTATTTTCAAAAGCTCTGCAAACAAATGGTATTGCCATAGGATGCAGCTGACCCTCCCTCTGCTTGTGGGAAGCAAATTGTTGTACCAGGAAAAGCTGCCGGTGCTTCCCGGCACCAGCCCCTGGCTCCCACACCCCCTCGGGCTACCGGGACACAAACCACTCCCACTTTGTGCCCTGATTTTTGTTCCTCTGCACCATCAGCATCCAAATAGCCCAAAGATTTACAGGCTGGGCAAGTGCTTTCCCTTTGGAAAAGCACGGCCATCTCAGGATGCTACTGTTAAGTGGAAAAAATTCTATAATAAGTGAAGTTGATGTGTATTTTTTTTAGTGCTGGGCACATGCAAGGAAAATTCTTAAGATGGCATATGCAGAAGGCCTGGGGGTCAGGCCTCCTTTTTATCTCTTAATGTGTTATAGATGTAAAGAATTTTATATATATTTATTTCCTGACCCCGTTCATTCTTGCTTTGCATGGTGGTCAGCTCTATACTTTTCTTGGGCATGTGTTGTTTTCCTTTATCTTTTGGAAACTGTTTAGATTTGTAGCTTTTTCCAGTCCAGGAGACACAGAAGGCCTTATCTTAGTTCTTCTGTATTGTTTTCTTTTTTTATTTTGGCGTTTAGACTATATTCACTCTTCTTATTATAAGAAATGCCAGATGTCTGCATTCTTTGCAAGCACAGTGAAGGCTAGGGACACTGAATATCATTTTTATTAAGCTTGCTATATTCTAAAAGACAACATATTATAAAACTATAAAATTAATTATAAAATTGATTGAATTTTGAACCCCTTATTTCACTATTAGCAGAGGGTGAGGAGCCATTTCCCTTCCCCACAGTGGAAAGGCAGGAGGTAAAACATGGCTGGGATGTGCTTCCCACAGCTCTGGGAACAGAGGAGCCAGAGCCAAGTGCTGAAGCTCTTGTAAGATTTTAGCAAGACCCTGCGACACTCTGTCAGCGTCACAGGCCCGTCCGAGGCCGGGGCTGCCCCCGCTCCGCTGCCACGGCCTCTTCCAGCCGTCCCTCCCCGGCTCCGCCACGGCCGAGCACCGAGCCCTCCCCTCGGCCTGCTTCCCCTCACAGTCACCCAGGGCTTCATTTCCAGCCCTTTTCTTCCCAAGAGCGTAATGCTGGTCTTCTGCGTGTGTCCCCGTCTGCGCTCAGTGTCCCCCCAACGCCGAGTGTCCTCCCGCACTCGGTATCCCCTCTCCGGTTCTCAGTGTCTCAGTGTCCCCCAATGCTTAATGTCCCCCCCGGTGCTCGGTGTCCCCCT
>VXBU01017866.1:58421-70790 GCA_013400315.1 Bombycilla garrulus | reverse complement strand
CTGGGCCAGCCGGGGGCCGGGCCGGGCCTGCTCCCGCCGCACTGGGCAGCTGTGGGGAGCCAGAGACTCAGGGAATCGCAGCGCGGTTTGCGCTGGAAGGGATCTTAAAGATCATCTCCTTCCACCCTCTGCCCTGGGCAGGGACACCTTCCACCAGACCGGGTTGCTTCAAGCCCGATCCAACCTGGCCTTGGACATTTCCAGGGATCCAGGGGCAGCCACAGCTTCTCTGGGCAACCTGTGTCAGGGCCTCACCATTCTCACAGGGAAGAGTTTCTTCTATATACATGACCTTAATTTCCCCTCTTGTAGTTCGTAGCTGTTCCCCCTTCTTCTGTCACTCCATGCCCTTGCCCAAAATCCCTCTCCAGCTCTTTTGGAGCCTCTTTAGGTTTTGGAAGGGGCTGAGGTCTCCCTGGAGCTGTCTCTTCCCTGTCCTGCACATGGTGCCTTCCCTGCTACGTGTGCCAGCTCATGCCCCACAGTATGCCCTGCTGTGGCCCATGTTCTGCCCCACACAGTGACATGCCCATGCCATGGATTCTGGCTGCCCCAGGACCAGGGAGCCTGTGGAACCACAAAGGCACCTTTCTGGCTCCAGTAGTCTTAACTGCACTGCAGGGACTAACTAAAAGAGAAGTATTCTAACACAGCCACAGGTGGTTTCAGCCACTTCTCACCTGCCCCTAGGGTTCCAGAGATACTTGCTCTGAGATTTAGGTGTGCTGGGTCCCATTGTGCCCACTCTGCCTGGGGTCCCTCTGGACTGGAGCACACAGCTCCCACTTCCCAGGCAGGAAGCCTTGCAGGCTCCTCTTCTCTCTTCCCTATGTCACAGTGAGTGGCCAAGCTGCAGGTGACAGCAGGACAGGCAGGCTGTCCCCACATCAAGGCACAATCTAGTGGGAGACATTGCCACAGCACCAAGTTCAAGTTTAGACTCTGAGTAGGTAATTCTGTACATAACGTCAAAAATACCTGCCTTGCTCACACCTTGAAGCACAAGCATGTGTTGTGCCCTCCTGTCTTCTCCTCCGGCAGCACGGGGCTGGCCCACAGCAATTTCAGCACTTCATCTCTTGTGAGACCCCAGGCCAGTCCAACCCCACACGTTGTGACCTTGGCTTTGAGCACAACCATAGAGCAAAGGGAAAAGGCAACAGCATTTTGCCAGTGTGATGAAGCTGAAGCTGCGAGATTTGTCCCCTTTGGACATCTTTCACTTCAGTTTGGGGGAACTTCATGGGCACCTCTGTGGGCTGGCTGGATATGGTTGATGCTGTGGGTCCCACAGAAACATCCCCAAGCGCTGGTCTTCTCCCCACACTTCTTAGCTTCCCTTCTTTCCATGTCTCCATGCCTGTGGGGACCCAGTACCAGCAGTCAAAGCCATGTTCCTAAGGTCACAGATATGCTGCAGGAGATGATCGCTATCATCTGCTCTCTGAAAACCACTGCTGAGGGCTCCCAGCTGCAGCAAATTTCCAGGAGGCGCAAGCAGCAGAGCTGGGTCAGTTACTGGAGAGCTCTTTGCAGAGAGGTTGGGCATGGAGGGAACAGGTGCATGGGATGACTGGGATGACAATCTTTCACAAATCCTTATGGAAAAAGCACTGAAGCCTACTAAAGGTTGCTCTGGCTGCAGTGACCTGTCTGGGTCCATGTCACCCTCTCAGCCACCCATCCCTGGTGTCCTCTGGCCACCTCTACTGCTCTTGTCCCTCCTGCAATGCCGGGAGGATTTTACCCTTTACAATTTTGACATCCTGGGAGATGCACAGGGCTGGGGATGGGATAGCACTGGGGGTGGTGTCAAGGTTTGGAGTCTCTTGCCCCATCTCAGGGGTTGCCCAGGCTCTCCCTCCTGGAGCAGGGTGGAAGGGTTGATTTCTCTCCTGGTCACAGTGGAGGTGTCTCAGGAGCTGCACCAGAGTTCTCTCTGTGAGGTGCCCACTGGTGAGGTGCTGCAGGCTCCCAGGTGCCAGGCTTGTTTGCTGGCAATGCCCCTTGGCTCCAGCATGGCTGGCGCTCTTCTCTCTCCCCAAAACCTCAGGGGCTCTTTGGTTTCAGAAGCTCTGGCTGAGAGCTCAGTCCTGAGGCCTTGCAGTGCTGGCCCACAAAGCTCCACACAGGCTGGCTGACTGCTGGAGCAGCACGAGGCCATAGGGACCCGTCACCCACAGGAGAGCTCCGGGGGCACTGACACGTCTGTCATGCCAGGCCACTGTGCCAGGCTGTGCCACCACACCTTTGCCAGGTGAACGGCAGGGCATCTCAGCCCATCTGAGTCCCCAGGCCACTGCAGCCCCCTTGTCCCACTGCCTCATGCACTGACATGGCTGTGGGGGACGTGGTCACTGTCCTGTGTGGCACGCCAGTGCTGGCCATGCCCAGGGCCTGGCAGCAGTGCCAGAGGGTCTCCACTGTAACTCCACACAGGTTTGGGATATTGCTTTGCTGGGGGCCCGCAGCAGCTGGCGCTGGCCAGAGCAAAGCTTTGGTGTTTGTTTTCAGGCAGCTCGGAGACCTGCAGGACGTGGCCAGTCTGGAGAAGGTGCTGGGTGAGATAAAGCAGCTGCAGGATGCAGAAGGTGCCCAACCGCACATGGTCTCAGGAAGTGCTGCCCAGAGGCCTGGGGGCTGCAACCCCACATCCCACTCGTCAGGAGCACATTGGGGCATCTCTCAGGATGTTCTCACTAGCCATTCTCTGGGGCTACCCTAAACACACCTCCCTGCCTTGTCTGGGTTCTGCAGCCACCCAGGCTCACCCAGCGCCACACGTCCTCCCCAGGGGCTGGGCGTTGGCAGGGAGGTGCTGGGCCAGCTGCAGGAGCAGCGCATGAGGCTGCAGGAAGCTGCAGAGCAGCTGTGGGGTGACACCGAGGACACCCAGGTGAGGACAGTCCCCGGGCACAGCTCAGGAGCCGCCTGTGCCACGGCTGGTGCCTGAAGCAGGCTGGGCACAGGATTGCCCAGACCTGGCACATCCCCACTCAGAAGCAGCTCAGTATGCTAGGATTTTATCTCCACGCCATGCTGGGGACAAACAGTGGTCCCTCCAAGAGGCTGAGGGGAGGTCAGGGGATGGTGGGATGGTGAAGCACCCAGGTATGAACACGGTGCTGATGGAGCAGGGCTTGGCGTGTTGTGAACAAGCACCGGCACTGGGGCGGTGGCAGGGCAGGAGTCTGCAGGGGATGGCCTTCCCCCTGTACTGTTTCTGCTTCTCCCCTTTCAGCAATGAAGATCCCCCCAGCTCTGCTCCTGGCACGCCACAGGGATGTGCTGCATCCCCAGGTACTCACGCAGGTGCCTGTCCCTAGTGTCCCCTGGGCCACCGGCCCTGCCACGTGGGCAGTGTGGCTGCTGAGCACTCTCCGGGGAGCTGCTGAGGGTGTCGTGCCCCACACAGGGCTGTTTGTCCTTGTGCACTGCAGGTGACAAAGCCAGGCTCCCGGGGGGCTGGTGCCAAGCTCACAGGTGTCCAGGCTGCCCAGGGGGCTGGGGAGGAGCACGTGCACCAAGGCTGTGCTGCCTGGCCTCGGGGGACTGGTGGACTTGGGGTCACACTGCCCTGGCACCCAACTCACTGCAGTGGGGTAGCACCACAGGCCAGAGATGCTCCCTCCTTTGTCGCCTGCCCTGCACAGTCCCTGAGCTCCTGGGGACACAAAAGACATCCAGAATCCGACACTTTTTGGCTGTGCCACGTCCCCATCAGCTCTCTGACCAGTCAGATGACCAGGTCTGCGGTCTGGCCCATGAATTTTCAATCCTGTGGCTCCTGGTGGCCCTGGGACAATCACAGGCATGTTACCCTCCTCACCACCCAGATCTCCGTGTGGCTTCACCTGTATTTCTGAGGCAGTTGTCTCACTTCAAGACTGGGGACTTCAAGACTGTCCTGGGTGGCTCTGTGCTGCACCCTCCCCATCTCTCAGACCATTCCCATTCCCAGCAGGACTCCATGCTGACCTGCATGTGCTCACCACAGCTGGGACAGAAGGTGCACAGCCCTGGCTCATGCCAGGGCCCTCCAGCTTGGCCCATTTCATCTCAGTGAGGCACGACTGAGGGTGGCTGCTCCAGCACAACTCCATGCAAGGAAGCTCACAAGGGCCAGTCCCAGCTCCAGCCCTTGCTCCCAGGCCCTGCCCAGGTTGTCCAAGAGGCACCCCGGGTGAAACCATCCCTCCTACATTGTTTATTTTAGCAACACAAATAAGAGACTGAAATTAATTATTGACTGGGGAGTGCAGGGGCACAGCCTCGCTGGGAAAGGGTCTGGCAAGGACAGCAATCTCCAAGGGACCTGGGGAAGAGGGGATAGGAGCCAGGCCACAGCAAAACACCCCAGACCTGTGGGTGTCACAGGGGATCCTAAGGACTCAGCACAGCCCTGCCTGCTGGGGTCTCACACCACAGCTGATGTGGCAGAGCTGGGCTTCTCGGGCTGAGCCCTGGATGCACCCGGCCAAAAGCATCTGTCAGTCACTGCATGGCTGGAGCGGGGTGTTTGGAGCAGGTGGAGATGCAGCCAGCCCTCCTGGGATGCACTGAGCCACTGGGAGAGGGGATCCTGAAACACTCCAGACTCAGAGCAGCTTTGCCTGCGTCCCACCACTGCTGCAAACGAAGCAAAGACACGGGGTTCAAAGCAGAAGAGCGTGTATTGCAAGCGGCTGCGGCGTGTCCAGAGAGACTTCCAGCCGCCGGGAGAAAAGAACAGAGGGGTTAAAAACGATCCCAGTCTCTAGGGTTACACTGTGTCATGCAAAACAGCCCTGGGGCAAAGCCCATCCTGGGAGGTTGAGGGGAGGGTGTGCTGGCCCAGCCCGACCACCAGTGCTCACCCCTGCTCCCCACCCCGGGCTGGGCGAGGGGCCAGACGCTTCCCCAGGGGCCGGTGTCCCCAGCCCTGCTCACCAGTGAGGACCGTGCGTGCGGGGTGGAGGCTGCGGTGGTGCATCAACAGCCCTTACTCTCTCCACCCCTTCCAAAAAACAAGCCTCACTGGGTGTCTGCCCCCCACCCAGCTGATCAGGGCCAAGGGATGGGGGGGAAACAGGCACAACCCACTCTGCCTGGTGGGGCGGCCCAGGGGACCCCGAGGAAGGGACCTCCTCCGTAAATGTCACTGGCATGCAAACTCCGGTGTCCCAAGAGGGGAGGAGGCGCTCCCTCCCCGAGAGTCTGGCAGCGTCAGGGTCCCAAGCAGAGGCCGGCCCCAGTCCCACGCAGCCTCCCGCTGTCTCTGGGGAGATCCATTCAGCTCGAGAACAAGTAAAAACTACTTCAAACCAAACCCATGCAAGGCAGCTATTTGCTCATGTGTCTCGGCGGCTGCCAGACGCCCTGGCAGCAGAGTTCCTTTCCTCTTTGGGGAGGCGGGGAGAAAAAATATATATATATTTATATGCAGGGGTCCCCGCTGCGTCCGCTCTCCGCCACGGCCTCATCTCTCTGCCTCCATGGTCACGTTGGCCTTCTGTTCTGCGCTGGCCTGCTGGGAGACGGCGGCCGGCCAGCCTGCGGGCTGCGCCGGCGCGGCCGGAGTCCACATGCTCTGCTGCTGCCCGGGCGGCGAGGCCGTGGGCCAGGCGGGGTTGAAGGCCCCGTGCTGGGGCAGCGGTGGGGCCGGGGGCGGCGGGGGAGTCGCCATGGAGGCCACGGGGCGACTGCTGGTGAAGCTTTCGGAAGCCTTGAGGCGGGAGAACATGGTGAGCGCGTCGGGGAAGTTGGGCGGCGTGGCCGGCGTGTTGGCGGGAGTGCACATCTGTGGGAAGGAGACACGGGGTCAGGAGAGTCCCCACCTTCTGCCTCCCACCAGGGTGTGGCAGGACACCCCTCTGCCCCCCTCCTGTGGTGTATGGAACCCCCAGACGTGCGCTCTGCTCACTGTGCTGCCCACGAGCAGCTCTATTTAAGGGTCTGAAGGCTCATGCTGTGGTGAGAGCTCCTGGCACAGGGCCCAGACAGGATCCTCTATGCCCAACCAGGTCGGGGACACCCTCTGCTCCACAGCCCACAGGTGTCACCCTGGGCCCGCAGCTTTCTGGCTCCGTGGGCACGAGGCTCAGGCTCAGCCCCACCCCCCAGGAGGCTGGGCACGCTCCAGCCCTGCTGGGCACCTGCTTTGCACGCTCCAAATCCCCAATTGTCCCGGAGAGTCAAACAAGGCCGCAGCAGCCAGTAAATCCTTAAGACACATCTGCCCAAGCAGATTATGAGCTGCTGGGGCATGAGAGCTAAGGGACCGAGTGTGGGGACAGCTGGAAGAGAGCAGAGGCAGGCAGCAGCCACGTGTGGATGTTCACACCCCTCCAGACACTCGGCACGCCGCACCAGAGCTGCACTCCGGCCCTGCTCCAGGAATCTGCTCGCTCCAGTGAGCACACGAGGACCTGTGCGTGGCTGCTGCATGAATCTGAGTGTGTTTACACAGGTCAGTGCTTCAGGCTCCTCCTCTCTGCCATGCTGGGCTGGTGTGGACCACTGGCTATGCCCAAAACATCCTCCCTCACACTATCCCAGCCATCTGCAGGGCTCTGCTGTCCCAGTGCACAGGCAGGCTGTGCCACCAGCTGCTCTCCAGGAAAACCTTCCTTGGCAGGCAGCTCTGGCAGTGCCCAGCCAGACCTCCCTGCCTGCACTCCTGGAGCTGGGCAGCAGTGAGCTGGACATGAGCACCAGCCTGAAGCACCTGCCAGCTGGTGCTCTGCCCTGGGGAGCTGGGAAAGCACTTACCATCTGATGGTGGTGGCTGTAGGGGATGTTTGTTTCTTGGAAAAAAGCACTGAGAGCAGTCTGAAAGGAAGGAAAAAACAAAAAAAGGGAAAGATGATGTTACTACTCACATCCAAAGTGGGCACCCATCAGCATCCAAACCAGGCGCCCACCTCACCCCTGCACACTACTAGACCCCAAAGATGATCCAAAACAGGCCCTGGGGGGCCTTGAGGGCACAGCTGCTCCCTGTCCCCAAGCAGGAACCTGCGCCTGCCATCTGCTCACACCAGGGCAGGTGGTAACCATGTGTATTTGGGACCACCACCCTTGCAAGAAGCAGCTACTTCTGTGGCAGAGCCCAGCAGGTGCTTCACAACTCACAATGACGCCCTGCAACCACAGTGTGCTGGGAAACAAAGGAAACCAAATCCAACCCCAGCAGGAAGCAGTTAAAGGCACGTCCTCAACAGGACATAATCACACTCCCCAGATTCCCACCAGGAGATCCCCAGGGCTGGGGCTGCAGCAGGTGCCCACCCCATACGCCAGAACGTTTCCACATCAGTTGCAGACAGAGCACGATGAGGACTGACATTGTTTTGTAGCTTCCAGTTAAAACCAGTAATAGTCTGGTAAATACATCACATGCCACAGGCATGTGAGAGCACAAGAAGGGTTGCAGGTAGGGAATGCCAGGGGAACAGGATGGTCAGGAGGACAGACACTCAGCCCAGGTCTGGGAGGAACAGAGGCAGCAGTAGGTTTGGGGGTGCACAGCACTGAGCTGACGCAGGAATGGTGGAAGTTCTGTACTCAGAAGATGGGCAGGCCCTGGCACAGGGTGTCCAGAGCGGCTGTGGCTGTCCCTTCCCTGAACTGTCCAAGGCCAGGCTGGATGGGGCTTGGAACAACCTGGGATAGCAGAAGGTGTCTCTGCCCATGGGCAGGGGGGTGGAATGAGACGACCTTCAAGGTCCTTCCAACCCAAACCATTCTGTGGTTCCATGATGGTGTTTCACACCATGCTTCAACTGAGTCAGGGCTAGAAAACAATGCTTTAATTCAGTTGTAGATGAGACTTGATGGAAATGTAAGATTGGTTTGGATTCAGTCCTGGTTGAAGGAAAAGCCCCCTTCAGGCCTCTCCCCAGGGCCTCCAGGTCTCCACTCTGGGCTGTGAGGTGTGGGGCTGTGGCCGGGTGTTGCCACGCTACCCAAGACTCTGCTCCCTCCCTGAAAGCCAGGCATTGGAGCTACCCAAGCTGCTGGGAAAAAAAAAAAAAAAGGCAAAAAAGCCTGGAAAAAGCTCAGGGAGGTTGTACCAAACCCTGCCCAATTGCAGCAGCCACAGTCCTGGCACCACACATGCTCCTCATCCCCGTGTCCACACGCTCCTGTGTCATTCCCAGGGCCAGGATGAATGACGGCAAGTCAGCTCAGCTCACTGATCCAATGGGAAAACTAGTTTTGCCCCAAACATCCAGGCTGGCAGGCCCTAGGAAGGCAAAGGGGTTCATGGTTTCTTGGCTAAACAGCAGAAAATTATTGGTACAGCCAGGTGGCAGCCAGAGCAATGTCTGCAAACAATGATCCAGGCCTGGGTGGGGGAAGCAATTCCTGCTGCAGAGTCTGGCAGCTCCCAGACCCGGGGGGAGAGTGCAATAGCTGGGCTGGCAAGGCTCTTCCCTGCAATAGCTGCGTTTAATAACACAGCACCTGAACTCTGCACCCAGCCACGCTGCGAGCCCAGAGCTCAGGAGCTCGGCTCCTGCAGGCAGGACCCACCGGGTCCCAGAGACAGCCATGCAGCAGGAATAGGCTCTGTGGCACGGAGAGAGCTCTGCACAGGACAGCAAACGACTCTGAATTAAGGAAATGTCTGACAGACACACAGACACTTCTGAGGCAGTGACACCCCCCCACGCTACCCTTTGTCCTGGGTGAGGTTGGACGTCAACACCCACGGGCCCTATCGCTGACAGATCGTGATAAGAGAAGGGTAACAGCGCACGGGAAACACGGCAGAGCTGTAGGCACAGCCAGATACCGTAAGCTGATTAAATCTGCTCCGTGCTCCCGCTCCCAAGTGGCCTCATATCTGGGACTGTGCCACTGGCAGACAGGGGCAGAGAGGGCCCTGCTGTCCCCCTGAGCTGCCCACCAATCCCTGCCAGCGCTGGGATGAAAGCTGGGACCGGGCAGAGGAAGCACTCTGCCAGTGCAGGCCCCTCTTCCTAAAACAGCATCTGTCTCTTCCCCTCAGGCTGCCCCTCCCAAGCACAGCAGACTCAGCCCCTGTGCCCAGCACAAAGCCACGACCTGCAGAGCCCCAGCCCAGTGAGCACGGGCCCCGTGCTCCCCTTGGTGCCACGGGGGGCAGGGACNCCAGCACAAAGCCACGACCTGCAGTCACCTCCCAAGGGACCTGCAGAGCCCCAGCCCAGCGAGCAAGGACCCCGTGCTCCCCTTGGTGCCACAGGGGGCAGGGACACACACAGAACCAAAGCTACTGATGCCACCTGGTCTCCAGACAGTGTCACAAGTGCCACGGTGACTGCTGCAGCAACAAAGCCAATTAAGGCCCCTCTGCTGGAGAAGGAGGCCATGTCCAGCTCAGCTGTGACCCTGGACCAAAGCCCCTGTTGCCTGTGTCACCCAGGTGTGTGAGGGAGCAGGGCAGCCCCAGACCCACGGCCTGGCCATGCTCAGCAGGTGACCAGGCCGCTGTGCCCCCTGCCAGGATGCAAAACCAGGAGCTTCACAGGAAAAGGATCACACAGGGACTCTGCCGGGGCGCCAAGGGGCACCTCTCACTCAGAGAGAGGGCGGCTGGAGGTGTGAGCCCTGCCAGCATGGAGCACCCAGCAGCAGGGGCAGCCCTGGCGGCACCCTGTCCTTGAACCACCAAGGAAGGGGCTTCATTAAACATAAACACAGAAGAGGAAGTGAAATCCACACATGGACGCCACGAACAAAGCCAGACACCTGCTCCTCCTCTTATTCCCCACACACAACCTCTCTGCACTGAAAAGAGGCTCTGAGCACCAGGAAAAGGAAGGAATGGGTGGGTTTTTCTAGAAGCAGTTTCTTCTTATCCTTCCCAAACAGCCCCAAGGGCAATGAGCACATTAAGCCAGAGAAGGAGCCTGAGCCACTGCCGAACCCCATGTGAGACTGCAAACTCTGAAATGTCTGCCTGGTCACCTGCTGGGTTCCAGCCATGGAGGAGCTGGTCTCCCTGGCTTCTCCCCAAAAGCCAGGCCCTAGGGGCCGAGTGCCAGCCTTCACCCAGAGACACTCCAGTTTGCTTTCTTGGGCCTGTAAACCTCGCCCTGGGATCAGCCATGGCACTGCTCCAGCTGCTGGAGGGCTGGGCTGGCAGTGCCATTTCAGCTGGCACCCACAGCAACCATCCCTGGAAGCGTGGAAGGGCCCACAGAGCCTCGAGAGCTGCAAACTAAACTGGGCACAACAGGAGAAAGCGTGCCCAGGGTCCCTAGAAAACAGGAGTGGAGTCACAGCGAGTGCAACAGGCAATCCACACCCTACCCATGAACTGCCCTGCTCCCCAGGTGTAGATGGGATGAAAAACAAAAGGCTCCTTTAGTCAACCCCCTGAGTATGGGACAGACTCTGATCAGCTCACACCACAGCCAAAGGTGTCCCCAGTGTTTTCCTGACCTCCCACCCTGCTCAGTGTCCTGGATCATGCTCCTTCTGCTCCAGGTCTACCAGGGCTGGAAAGACACACAGAGCAAACCCACTCTGCAGCCCCCACTTCATCCTCCTACACACAACAGCCCCTGAGCAGCCAGCCTCAAAGCAACCCAAGCCCAGGAAAGCGGCCCCAAAACACCAGCATCCCCAAGTTGTCCGTGCTTCACAGCAACCTCCCTCTCCGTCCTGTAGGTGACACACCGCAGGGGCTGCCACAGGCAGCAAGTGGGACACAAAGGAAAGTCCTGGGTAGGACAGATGGATACCAGGAGCGCCCTGGCCAGGACAGAGGCACAGAGCTGGGACAACCCAACTCCTGCTGTGTGTCACTAGGCCACTGAGCTAGCCTGGCTCCAATGCAGAACACTTCTCCCCATGGTGGCCTTATAGGCAGGAGCAGAATCCTCAGGTACAAGCAGGCTGATCAAATTCACGCCGTGCCCCTGGAGCAGCGCTTTGACTCCAAGGAGATGGTTAATTTATGCTGCCTTCCCTTGTACTGAAGTTGCCTGAACTCCCCCGATTTACACTCACTGCAGATGCAGACCAGGCAGCAAACGGGTGCTGCACTGGAATAACAAAAGCCTCGGGGGTATCCCGAGAAAAGAGATGAGAGCAGGCTGGAGTGGTCGGGAGGTGATCCCTCCCCAGCGTGGCTCCCACAAGGAGCCGTGCCCAGCGGCCATTTTGCAAAGGGAATTATCTGACCGTTGCACCAAAGTGAGTGGGAACATGGTAACGGCAGCGTTTGTTTACAGCCCAGCTTCCTCTGAGTCATGTGAGTGCCCAGCCGGCAGCAGACGGCTGTTTGTGCTTGTGCAACTCGCCAAACGGTGGCAAAGTTCTGCAAAAAAACCCTTTTGAAAGACACGTTAGAACTTCTGTCATCCCTCCCCGGCTCTTTTGCGACACGCTCGGAGGTGGTGGAAGAGGATCCCGCCTGTCCCAGAGGGCCACTGTCAGGCTGTGTTAGTAAACAAACGCCGGAGCGCGTTACACATGCAACACATCCCACGCCAGCCGTGCTCCCGTTCACCGGGCACGCCGGTGGGGATCGCCGCCCCGCTCTTCCGCACGTCCCTGCAAGCCCACCCCGCGCTCCCCGGTCACGCACGGCTCGGTTCGGGATCCCTCCCGGCCTGTGACAGAGCACCGGGAATGCTGTGCCCGGACGGCGACGGACGGAGTCGGTGCCGGGTCCATCCGGCCGCTGCTCCGTTACAGCCCGGGCAGCAGCGCCCGCGGCCCCCGGGCGGGAGGAGAGCCGCTCCAGCCACGGAGGGAGCACCAACGGAGCCTCCTGCTCCCCAGCCTGACTCAGACCTGCTCCCGCAGCACGGCACAGACACTTCAATTACCGAGGTGCCATTAGCGTCAAATCCATCAGCTCCAGCCTAGGGAGCTGCAGAAGGGAAGGAAAAATCCTATTTAGAGAGCAATTTACTGGCGACAGCCACCGCCCTCCTCTTTGCTCCCTGCACTTCAGGTCCGGGGATCTCTGGAGGAGCCGAGCACCCCGAACGGCAGCGGGGAGCTCCGCCGGCACCCCCCGCCCCACGCGCGGCGTTAACCCCTGTCAATGTCACGGACTATCCCGCCCCGAACGAGAGGAAAAAGCGTCTGGAGACAGAAAAGCTTTGACCTACAAAGTCTCCTCTCCCACGGCTGCCCGAGAACTAAAACTCCCCGGGGCAGGGCCGTGGGAAAGGCTGCGCTGGGGTTTTCCAGCCCACGGCCACGCGGGAGGGCTGGGGCGGGGGGGTGGAAACAGGAGGAGCATTCGGAGGGTTCGGTGGATTCGGCGGCCCCGGCCCGGCCGCGGTCCGGCGTGGGGCCCGGCAGGCTGTGAGCCCCTCTGTGCGCTCCCCCCGCGCAACGTGGCCTCCGCTCGCCCGCCCCGCGTGGCGCCCACGCTCCCCC
>VXBU01017866.1:4199-53197 GCA_013400315.1 Bombycilla garrulus | reverse complement strand
CTCCAGGCTCCGCCGGCCGTGCCCGTGCTCCCGGGGGTCACTGAGGGGGCACAGTGACCGCTCCCCACGATGGCAGAGGGGAACCGACGACGGAGTTCGGTGGGGACACGGAACAGAACTGGGTCTGGTTGAATGTAGGATGGCCAAATTCCTGCATGACAACCCTCTTTAACTCCTTAAAATGGCAGTGGCTCTCACCCAGGAGCTGTTGGGCTGACATAGCCTGCTGGGTGTCTGTTTTCCACAGGGAATTGTTCTGAAGGCTTGGAGAGTTGTCGGTGGCACTTGTGTGCAGTTGGCTGGCTTTTGAGATTGACCAGGTTTAACTTGTTTAAAGAGTTTTACTTATTCTTCTCAGAAAATAAGTGGTCAGGGAAATCAGGTACTCTTTTCCCCTGCAATATCCATTTGCTTACAGTTTTTTTCTAGGTTTTGGTTCTGTGAGGGCTTTTCCCGGCAGGCTGAAGTATTTGCAGAGTGCCCTCACTCTCAGATACTTCATGCAGAGATTCAAGTCCTGTGTGTCCGTGAGCTGCTGGCTGTGACATCCTCAGGGCTGTGTCATGGAGGGGGCCAGGACTCCTGTTCAGTTTGGAGGGGGTGCAGGATCATCTCAAGTAGAGTCCTGTCATCATTACACCTTGTCTTGTTGCAGGTTGGCCTCCAGCAGGAATGGTGGTGTGGAGGAAGTGGAAGAGGGGAAAGCTGCCTAGAAAAATCCAACAGCTGTGTTGGCTCTCCTAGCAAATATAACCTGCTTTTTGTAGGGGTTGGGCGCTAGTTTTTTGGGCAGCTGGGAAAGGCAAGTGTCACAGCTTGGCTGCAGCAGGACCTGTGTGTGACAGCATTTTAGATAAGGAGTAGATTTGTGGTAACCACCCTATGCAATGGACATTAAACTTCTTTCCCATCATCATCCTGTTGTTCCTGTGCTGTTGAACTGGCAGTTAATGGTGTGTTGGGTTTTGGGCTTGTCAAGGGAACCCCATCCCACATCTGAGGTTGGGTCTGTGTGTTACCGTGCTCCCTGGAAGGGGATCTGTGCACCATAATGCTGCCAAAGAGTGTTCCATGTGGGATACCTCCCTTGCAGAACTGAACAGCCAATGCTTTCAAGCAACTGGTTAAATAAAAATATTTGTGTTTCCTACCAAGGCTCTGGATGCAATTAGAACCTTGTTAATTAATTCTCTGTGGCATTTCCTTGTGCTCTTTCTGAAAGCTGGTGTTGAGCCTGGGCTTTCTCTTCACATTCTATGGGTTTATCTAGCAAGGATCCTCTTGACCCTGGAGAGAGAAAAGAGCTGTTCAAGGTCTAGGAAGAAAAAGAGGTGTTGGGCACCTCTGAGGTGAAGGTTCAAAGCCCCGAACAGTGAAGGCTGTTAGGATGGCAGCTCTCCTCCCTCCCTCTCTCCCTCCTTCAGAGGGACAGTGTCCTTTGAGGTCCTGCCATCTCCACAGGGATTGTCTTGGGCATGGAAAGCTTCCTACCAAACCTGGCAGTGAGGATGACTGCAAATGAGTGAGTACAGTTTTGATTTCAGGAAGCAAGCTGGGAGTAGTACCAAATGTTCTCGGGCCAAATGATTGCTAATGAATTCTAACTGGCCACTGCTGCTGTGAGCCCTGCCTGGAAGGAGCTGGTTTTCCATGGGCTGTGTTGGGTGTGTGTGCTGGAGACAGCCTGGCACACACTCCTGGCTCCCTGAAAGACTGGAAGGAGTGGTGAGGAAGCATTACCTGAGGTCACCCATCCCCTGTGCAGCACTGAGGGCTGTCCTTCTCCTTTTCCATTCTGTCCCTCCTTGTCTCTGCTTTCAACAGATCTTGGCTTACTACAAATGTCTGCTCAGCTGCTCTCCGTGGTTGGCTTGAAGGATGAGGTTTGTGTTAGATGAGGGAGCAAATCCCCCCTCACAAGGACACTGTGCAAGGAAATAAACCCTAAATACAGGTGTTCTGGCTGTGATTTCAGCTGCATGTCAGCCTGCCTGTGGAGAGGGACCCGGTGATTGTGCCTTGTTGAGTCACAGCTGGTTGCAAAGGCAGAGGTGAATATTCACTTCTCCTTTATTGGCTTTTGATGTGGTTGTTGCTGGGTCAGTCACGTGCTCTGGGGAGGATGGAAGAGATTGCTGTGGAATTCACCTTGGTCTGCATGAGCCAGTCCTCGATGAAGCAGGTTGTTTAACAGCTTTTGTGGAAATTGCGTGCAGTTTTGTAGTCAAAAACCCTCTCAAAATGCCCTGCTTCTTCCTCCAAGGCTCTGGGTGGGTATCATCTACATTTTTCCTCCTGCATATCGGTGGCTGAGGCTGCTGTAAGGTGATGCCCAATTCCTTTCTCTGACCCCTCTTTGCTGGTACTTTTCAACCACAGTTTCTTGCTTTCTGGAGCCCGTGCTGGCATTGTACCTGTTGACCAGTTGGGAGGAAGGCCCAGTTTGTACAGAAGAGTAAGTGCCTTGTGAAACAGGCTAAAAATGGGTATTTTTTTTCCTCATTTAGCAGGGAACTCATGATCTCTATGGTGCTTTGGAGCACCCAAGGAGCTGCCATGCCCAGTGAGCAGTGCCCCAGTGCTTCCCACAGCTCTGCTCCCGTTCCCTGACTCCTCTGCAGCACGGAGCACCTGCCCTTGGGATGGCTCTTCTCCTCTGGAGTAGGCTCTTGAAGAGAATTCCCTGGAGGTTTCTGGGAGGAAAAAAAGGAAGTGGATTGCTTCTCTCTGAAGCTGAACTGCTTTGTTGTTTGGCAATGAGGCTTTAACCAAAGAGTAAATATGTGAAGAGTATCCAGAGTCACACCCAGTCCATCTGTGTGTTGCTGTGTACCTTGACAGCGTCACTGTCCCCGTGTTTCACACACTGCTGCGGGTTCAGGCTGTGCCTGGGACTGTGCTGTCAGTCTGCCCTGGTGGTGACTGTCTGGCTGAGTAATTAAAGAGAACTCAATTTCTGTCACTTCACTGTTAATTGTATTAATGGCGAGAAACCTAAATGGACACCTAATTGCTTTCTGTTAATGAACGTTGTAGGACACAGCCCATGTTTTGATGGGATTACAGCTGTGCTCCTGCCTCTTGTGGGTTGTGTCTCTTGTGCATCACATCCATGTGTGGCATGGATATGGGATTAGGATGCTGGTTTAGGAGAGGAATTATGGCTGGAGCAGTCTAGTGCTTAATGCTGGTGCAATTATGATAATAAACCCCCATCACTATGTTGGACTAAATAGAAAGTATTTTGGTGTCATTTGATGCTTTGGAGGAGCCTCAGGTTTCAGTTTGGTTTTGCATAGGACAAACGAATGAGTCAGACCTGGGTGTCCCAGTGGTCCCAGTTTTTCCAGCTGCTGTAAAGTTTTCCACCACAACAATTTCTCTTTGGGCTTCATCTGCCTTAGCAGTGGTCATGTTCTCTTTTATCTCACGCTCCTCTGTGCTTTGTGCTGATTTACTCTGGGGAAGTAAAGCCACAGTTTTTCTTTGCTCTGCCATTTTTATCCTATTCCATCCTTTTCTATTTATGTGTGATTCTTTCCTGGTCAGTGTGTCACTGCATTTTCCTGGAGAGTTTCTGTTTGTAGCAGTTCTGTGGAGGATTAATCTAAGGATTTTTTTTGCTTTTCCTTTTTCCTGCCAAAGAGGATGGCACTTAGCATCCTCCTTGTGCCCACAGCTACAGAGCTCTGTGTAAAGCTGGCCTTGGAACGCCTGCTTAAGGTGGTTTGATAGGCTGGGGGGACATGTGGGAACAAGGTTCCAGAGGCATGATAGCCTGGCTGAAGTTCTAAAGCTGTCTTTGTAATGGATGGTGGAAATGGAACCTAGGATTCTAATGCATAGAACATATATGCACACCTGTTAGAAATGCTAAAAATCCTAAATGTCACAGTGACTGCAAAAGAGGATGCCTCATATTTTCCATCTGGAAGTTTCCTTTTCATTTTAGTCCCTGGTATGATCTTTAAGAAATGCTTTCTTAAAATGGTCTGCCTCCAATTTGGACAAACTCCAAGGGGGTTGTGATGGTGGTTGAGGGGATTAATGCATAACTTTGGTGTTACCTTGAGACCCCTGAACTTCGGGTGTCATTGTAGCAAGTGGTTTCTGAAAGCTTGCAATAGAATATCTTTTTTTAGCTGCTGAAAACGGTGTAATAAATTTGTGGAGACAGTTTGCTGCCGTTCTGGTTTGTTTGTCCGTCGAGACCTCGTGTGTGTGGCAGCTTTTGTGTGTGCAGCAGCAGTGGCAGAGCCTCAGGGGTTGTTCTGCTCTCCAGCGTTTCCCCTCTGAGCACCTCAGAGTTATTTTCCCTGTGCTCCTCGTGCCTGGCACTGATTCTTATTTGCTTGTGAAGGAAGTGCTTTGAGGGGAAAAAAAACCAACCGTCTCCTTCACATTGCAGGAGGTGACTTAGCAGGAAGATGAAGAGAGTTCAGTCTGAATGTGGAACTGAAGCTGTGATTCCAGCTGCTGTGTGTATTTGTGAGAAATCCCAACAATTTGGTAGAGATGCCAAAAGTAGTTCTTAGTGCAGCAGCGACAGTGTGGCAGGTGCCTTGAACGTGCTGGTTTTGTGTCTGGGTGTTGTTGCAGTTGAGCAAGAGAGACCTTTTCATCTCTGGAGATGCTCTCAAGCCGTGTCCTGGGCTGATCCTGCAGCAGGACAGGGGAGATTCTGCACCTGTGCCCTGCTCAGGTGAGACCCCCACCTGCAGAGCTGCCTCCAGCCCCAGGGCCCAGCACAGCAGAGAGCTGGGAGAGTCCAGAGGAGGCACCAGGATGATCAGAGGGATGGAACAGCTCTGCTGGCAGGAAAGGCTGGGAGAATTGGGATTGTCCAGCCTGGGAAAGAGAAGCTTCATGGTGACCTCATTGCAGCTTAGAGGAAAGATGGGGGCAAGATTATTTACAGGGGCCTGGAGTGACAGCACAAGGAGGAATGGTTTCAAACTGACAGTGAGTAGGGTTAGATTGGATATTAGGAGGAAATTCTTCCTTACAAGGGTGAAGAGGCCCTGGCACAGGCTGCCTGGAGAAGCTGTGGCTTTGTCATCCCTGGAAGTGTCCAAGGGCAGGCTGGACAGAGCTTGGAGCAGCCTGGGACAGTGGAAGGTGCCCATGGCAGGGAGCTGGAGCTGGGTGATCTTTAAGGTTCCTTCCAGCCCAGGCAATTCTATGATTCTCTAATTCTGTCTCTCTCCCTGGATAAGAGGGAGTTTTCTGACTGTGGTACTGAGACATCCTGCACAAGCATTGTCTTCACAGGTGATCAACTAAAATGTTCCAAAACATAATCCTGCTTGACCCACATAAAATGTGAAATCTATTCCTAAACTCCAGCATTCACTGTGGTTTTCTGAACCTCAGTGCAAACACAAACCACCGTGGTGTATCTCTGGTGGAGAGGCAGTGTCAGGCTGGCTGTGCTTGGACATTATATACAGATTAGCTTTTTAATTTGTTGCTTCTGGGAGGAGTGGGAAAAGGTTCCCTGTCATTTGGGGCACCTACATTTGTGTCCAGGAAATGACTCGATATGGCACTCAGTGCTCTGAGCTGGTTGACAAGATGATGATAGGTCACAGCTTGGACTTGATCTTGGAGGGCTTTTCCAACCAAAATGATTCTGTGATTTTTTATTTTTTTTTTATTCTGATTCTTTAGGACAGGTTCTAAGTAGATGCTGGAGCTGTGCTGAAGGTGATTGTTGTATCTGGAAAGAAGGACGTGGTTCAGTGCTACAAACATCTGGGTGCTTGTAAGCTGAGCTCAGCACTAGCTGAGCCCTACCATCATCATTAAGGCATTGCCATCTGTGCAGAGTGAAAAGAGCCTTTCTTGAAGCAGAAAAGAAAAAAGCCTTAATGGCATAAACAGGGCCATTCATGAAAACCCTTCCATTTCAGAGTAAATCCTGCTAGAGGGGCTGCAGATCCCTCCAGAATGCCTCCATAGCCATTCAGATGGTTAGTTACTGCTTCTGGAATGACTCATTTTAACACAGATTTGTGCTGTCTGTGCACTGCACCCAGGGAGGCAAATGTACATTTGGCTCAGTCCTCTCAGCCCCCACTCTGAAAGTTGAAGGGAAGTGGCTTGGATGGAGCTTTTAATTTTAGTTCTCTCCTGATACTTATTTCTGTGAAACTGTAACTCAGTGAAGTTCACATTTGGGAGTGTTTTCTGAAGTCTTTCTAGGAGGGAGGTGTGTTTGTGGTGTTCTCACACACCTGTTTTCTGTTCATTTTACAGTCAATTCCATACTCCGGAATCCCAGTGACCTTGCACATGCCTCGTGTCCTGAAATTTGCACTGTAGTGCATCACCTTAAAGAAGAATGAAACAAATTCTTGGTGAAACTTTCAGACCTCACGTTCACTTTAGTCAGTCCCTGTTTTCTGTCCCAGCCATCCATGTTTCTGCATTTACAACTGTCAGTGTTATTAATTAAATCAGCATCAGGGTGCACAGCCTCCAGCACTCCCAGTAAAGGTTTGGAGTGCTTCTCGTGCGGGATATGGGAGGGAAAGAGGGGATGAAAGACAAACTTTGCCTAACAGGAGACCCTCTGGCTCTGCTGAACTGTGCAGTGGGAGGAAGCCTCATCCTCTCTGAGCAGGCCCATGGTGTTTGTGGGATTGGGCTTCACACTGGGAAGTGGAAAAAACAGGAAGAATTGACCAGAATGGAGCAATATTGGAAAGATTTGACTTTTCCTGTTCCCTGTCCCTTCTCTGGAAAACAAGCTGAAATGGAATTATCTCCATAATATCTGTAATATTTTTTTCTAGGTTTTGTTTTGTTTGTTTGTTTTTTTCTCTCTTCTCCTACTGCTGGCAGTGGCTCCTCAGTACAGGGAGGAGGTGTATTCAAGTATTTTCTGTGTCTTGTGACTCTTTTATACTTGTAAATTTAAAACTGCACAGGCTTCTTCGGGAAGCACTCATTTAGAGCTTTTTTCTTTTTCCTTCTCTTGTGTTTTTTGTTTCTAGGAAACTACTTTGCAAGTCACTTCTTTATGGGAGGCGAGAAGTTTGACACCCCTCACCCCGAGGGTTACCTTTTTGGTGAGAACATGGACTTAAACTTCCTTGGGAATAGACCAGTTCAGGCAAGTTCCTATGTTCTGTCTGTTTTACTCTTTTTTGTTTCTTGCCCGTTTTGGAAAATCTTGTGTAGGGTTTGTAGAGGGGAGTGGCACAGACCTAAGAGCTCCTCACTGCTTGAGGAATGTCATTCCAGTCTGTTCAGATGCAAACTGAGTTTTCCTGAGAAGCTGAATTCACCTTGGAGGCTTGTTTTCACTGGGGACAGGAGGAGTTAGTGGTGGGGGAAGAAGAACAGGGACTTAGGAGCACAGAATTTGGGACTAATTCTGCCTGCCTGATTTTGTTTAAAACATGCTGCAGAAAAGGTTGGGAAGCAGAGCCTGAACTTCCCAAGGCTCCTGGGCATGTTGGCCAGCTGGCTTCCAGCCAGTGTTCAACACATGCTGTTTTCTGTGTTTGAGTGGCCTGACTGGTGTAGGGCACTGTTAAGATAGACCTTGACATTTTGTGGCTTTTATACCTGGGTGGGCTGCTCAGAAAGTCCCTCCTTCTCTTCTCCTAGCTGGAACATAAATGTAATTTTGGGTCCACAGGTGTCTGTGAGACAGGGAAAAGCTACTTGCTCAAGTGATTGCCTTGTTCTTGAAAAGGGAGTAATGCTGTTGTGAGGGAAAGACAGGAATTTTATGCAAGTGTTATGTTTTGAATTTCTCTTGCATCTCAGAACTGCTTAAAAAGAGCCAAAAGGCCGCAGAGTAGGAGGCATTTGGAGATGTTTTCTGAGTGCTGGAGAGGAAAGGGAAGAGCTGCTTGCTTTGTTCACTATTTTCCTAGTTGTTTCGGCAGCTTCCAGATATGAAAACGAGAGCTACAAATCATGGTTCTCCTCATCAGAAAAGCTGTGATCATTAATTAACTCGTGTTTGTAATGCTTGGTGGCAGCTTGGGATCACCCTGGTTTTACAGGTGGGGGAAACTGAGGCAAGTTGGAATTGCAGCAGTCACAAGCACGTTTTGCTTTCTGAGTTTCTCCTCAGGCTGTGCCATTGCTCATTTTAGAAACACAGTTCCCAGGATGGACAAGGAGGAATCTGGAAAGTCTTTGTTTAAGCAGGAAGTGCAGTTGGGCAACAGAATTGGGAAGGAGGGACGTGAGCTGGAAATCAGCACACCCCCTGTGCCACGTCTGCACACAGGGCCCTCCCTTAGGGGCTGACCTGGCAGAGTTACATCACCTGCATGTCTCAGCCTGGCTTTCCTTGCTGACATCCCAGTGCTGGGTTTCATCATTTCTCCAGAGGGGAGTGGGTGAGAGGCCATTAACACCGTGGGACATTTGCCAAGTAGGTTCAAGAGAAGGAGGCTGTTGTGGAATGTAGTTTGCCTATGTAAAGTTAAAGCCCTTTGGCAGCTCTGATTAATCTTCAAGGAAAAAAAAAGAACAAAAACAAATCAAAACCAAAAACTACTCAAATACAGAGCAGCAGCACAGTTTTCTGGACATGGGCCCAGTTGTTGCTTTGGAGTAACTGAGGCCTTGCCTCATTTTTGAGGAAACGTGTGTTGGTGGTCCCTGGTGCCCGGCAGGCAGGTCTGCAGCTGCACAGGTTGTGATCACCACAATAAGCAGTTTCCTTTGCATTTCTCACTGGAGATCCTGTCCCCACTAAGGAGAATTACAGTCTGAAGCATTATTGTCCCTATTTAAAGGACAATCTGGGAGAGAATATTTCTTGACTGTAGAATAGAATGAGGCCCACTATCCCTGTCTCTTTTCTTTTCCAGAACATTTACCCCATTGTTTCAGAATAAAAAGCGTTTCCCCCAGTAATCCAGGGTTTCAGCACTCCGATTAGCAGTCAGATCACTGCTTGCATGCTGTAATACACATGAAAGAGCTGCATTTCCTCTGCTCAAGCTGGAGGTGGTTTCTTTAGTGGAAATAAAAGCTTGGGAGAGTAAGGCTTTCCTGACTGAGAATTCAGGGTGGAGAGAAAGACCTTGTGAAAATGCCCTTTTTTAAAGTGTGTGTTTCCAGTATGAGCTGTTGCTGGGCCAGGGCAGGATTTTCACCCTGAAACATGCTTGATTTGTCCGTAAATAAAATTTGCGATTGCTGTTCCTTGTGGCTGCTGTACTGAGTACCCTGAAAGCTCCATGCTTCTTGATTTGGGTAAATTGCATGCTAGGTAACATGCTGCTACCTTTTATAGTGTAATAACAGAAGATTTCTTTGCCTCTTTGTTCCAGTTTCCCTATATAACTCCAGCTCCACACGAGCCAGTGAAGACCCTGAGGAGTTTGGTGAATATCCGCAAAGACTCTCTCCGACTTGTGAGGTACTGCCATTACCTGAACCTTTCACTTTACTCCACCCAGTGATCTGTCAGCCAGAGCCAAACTCCATTGAGAAGGTTTTGGAGAATGGCTGATATCCAGATCCTTGTTGCTAGATATGTCCAGAGGTTTCCATATTCCCTTTTGAGCTCTCACGTGGTTTATATGCTCTTTATCCAAACAATCTGTGTTTCCAAACAGGACCAGTGATGTGTCTGTTTCTGCAGGACAGACTGGAGTGGTAAACAAAGCCATGAAATCATTAGCACGAGCGGAAGATATTAGTCAGGTCAATAAACTTTACAGACAGATTCCTTCCTGCATTCCTGTGCAAGGAGAAGCCAGAAAGGAGCTGATTCTGGTGCGAGTCACGGGCCAGGAAGACTGATGGGTCTTGAGTGAAACTTCCTCAGGTTTCCCCTGCTGCCAACATAAAGTTTTGTCCTGGTGTTGCGCATTTGTTTAGATGGCTTGTGTCCTGTGCGTGGGGGAAGGACAGTCATGGGAGATGTTACCTTTCACTGCTCCACGCCGAGATCTGAACCAGCAGAGCTGGATTCAAGCACTGGCTCGCACTCAGACCTGCAGCTGTCCCCTTTCCGACAGATGGCTGAGGTACAGGACCCAGCATTCTGTGCTTTGTTTGGGTCTGAGCACTGGGCAGATGTCCAGGCAGAGCCTTTCCCAACGCTCCTGGCTGGAGTGGCTCAGGGGCTGGAGCTCTGGCACCCAGCCAAGGTGCCTCTGACAGTGTGGTGGAATGTGACCACTTTGAGTCATAAGCAGAAACCCTCCGTTTGTTTTTATATGAAAACAGACATGAGTTGTTTTGTTTTGGTTTGGTTTTTTTTAATGAGCAAAACCTGTGGTTTCAAAGCTAGTTGAACTTGCAAATAAGTGACCATTGGTAAACTGCTCTGGAAGCTCTTTGGTTTTTCAGCAAGAGGGTGAAGTACTTCTGTAGGAAAAAAGAGAAGGAGCATAAGCCAAATGGGAAGTGGCTTTTTCCCTGGAAGAGGCCTGGCTGTGAATGGAGCAGTTGGTGTTAGTACATACAGTTCTGTCATTCTGCTTTCGATGGTTGCGTGTCCCATTTCCTCAAGCAAAGTTGCAGCTCTGGACTATTTGGAATGTGGTGTCCATGTACCCTGACAGTATCTAGGTTTTCATCCATCTAATTCCTGGCACTAGCAGTTCTTTTTCTGCCTCATGAGCTCTCACAGGCTCTTCTGCTGCTGCTGTGTCAGTGCTGACGACAACACTGTCAACATGAGACTATTGAATTTTGCCCTGATGCAGACCCAAAACGAGTTTTTAATTGGCAGTCCCCAAGGGTACGTTCTGTCTTGTGCTTTTCTACTCTTCTGGCCCAGAGGCTTTGTCTTCCTCCCTCTGTGCATGTAAAGAACACTTTGTGTCCTCTCCAGCCTGGCTTATTCACAGCCAGTGCCTGAGGTTTGCACATTCTTTCCAAACTGGTCAACTTACCACATCCTCCACCAGATATAGTGATACTGAGCCAAGTGTCCAGGTGTAAAGTTCTGATGGTAACATCCCCACAAGCTTTTTGTTTTTCACAGAATCCCGGACTGGGTTTGGGTTGGAAGTTCCACCATCCACACGTCTTGTTCCACCCCCTGCAGAGGGGGGACACCTCCACTGTCCCAGGCTGCTCCAAGCCCATCCAGCCTGGCCTTGGGCACTGCCAGGGATCCAGGGGCAGCCACAGCTGCTCTGGGCACCCTGTGCCAGGGCCTCCCCACCCTCCCAGTGAAAAATTTTTGCCCAATATCCCATCTAACCCTGCCCTCTGGCACTGGGAAGCCATTGCCCCTTGTCTTGTCACTCCAGGCCCCTGTCCAAAGTCCCTCCCCAGCTCTTCTGGAGCCCCTTTAGGCACTGGAAGGGCTCTGAGTTCTCCCTGGAATCTTCTCCAGGCTGAACAACACCAACTCTCTCAGCTTGTCCTCACAGGAGAGGTGCCATGGAGGAATACAGGGAAATGTCCACTCTGGCCTTCCTGCCCAGCTCTGACCAGACAAAATCCTGAGCTTTGCCAGATCCTGAACTTTTACAGGATAAACAATAAACCTGTGGATATTGGTGTTGAAGTTCTGAGTCTTCATGTCACATATGAGTGTTTGATTTCTGTTAGGAGACTGTGAACCTCAGAGCAGGGTAGCAGGAATTTTGCTGTTAACCACTAAGACAAAGATTTCCTTCTATTTGTCTTGTGTCCCACATTTGGCCTTGCATTGAAAGCTTTGTTTTGGAGCTCCAGTATCTGGTGTGTGGGTACTGGCTGTTCCCTCTTCTCCTGGGAGAGCTGCAGGAGGAAGACCTGGGACAATGTCTGTTGTTGCACCCTGGGACAGCTTCTCTGCTTCAGCTTCTGGGCTTTGGATAGCATCATGGAGCACAAGCACTGAAGGAATCAGCAGCTGTGGTGGTTGGGGAATGTGTCTGAAGCTTCAGGAGTATCATGGAGGATGGTCACACCTCTGAGTGTTTGGATAAGGGCCTGGCAGAGCTGGATGGTGGGGGCTGAGGGGAGACAGGTGAGTTGCAAGGGAGTGAGAGAAAGGAAAGGGGGCTGACCTTGGTCCTTGGATGTATTCATCCTGTGGTGGAGGTGGTGAGGGGCTGGTGTTCAACTGGACAGGTCTTTGCAGAAACCCCAAACAGGAGAGCCCCTGTGTTTGGTGATGCTTTCCCCTGTGAGAGCCGGTGCTGACAGAGCTGTCACTAGTTCTGCTCTCATTTATTGCCTGATAAAACACTGGGTAAATACAGATCTCACAGCACTCAGTCAAGGCATACTTAATGTTTATCCTGCATGTCTGCTGTGTTGGTCAGACTTTTGAATCTCCCCAAAGGATGAAATTTGATTTGGCTCAACCTAGTTCTATAAAGCTGTCATGGTTGCTGTTAATGATATTTTTATCTTTTAATTCTTTAACAGACAATAAAAAGCTCCAACCTTTCCATTGTTTTATCCAGGAGTGATGTCAGACCAGGTGGCCTCAGCTCCCTTGGTCATCCTGCTTTGCCTTTTTCATCAAAACATTGGATCAGCTGTTTGTTCTCAAAGGTGGTCAGTCTCTTTCCTCTGTACCTGTGATGGTGAAGGCTCTGTGCTGCACCTCTGTGCATGACCCACACTCAGCTTAGTCACTGGTTCCCAGATTTGTGCATGCATCTGTGACCACCCCACATGGACACTGCCTGTAGGGTTTGGCTAAATGGGCACCATAAAATTCAAGTGCAGGTGGAGACAGATGAGCTCTTGAAGCACCTGAATCACCTCCTTGTCTGCCATGTCCCCTTCAAAGAAAGAGGAATGAAAAATGTGTGATTTTTGTCTTGTAACTTCCCTGATGTGCCATCCCACCATTCCTGCACCTTAGGGTGTCACATGAGATGTCTCTGCCTCTCAAAGTATGCACCAAAGTAGTCTTTGCTTGTTCCTCGGGCCAGCTACCATCTCTGCAGTCTTTTCTCAGCTGGACTCTGCTCTGTGGCAGCAGGGGCAGCCACAGCTGCTCTGGGCACCCTGTGCACGAGTGTTTGATTTCTGTTCCACCCCCTGCTGTGGGCAGGGACAGCTCCCACTGTCCCAGGTTACTCCAAGCCCATCCAGCCTGGCCTTGGGCACTGCCAGGGATCCAGGGGCAGCCACAGCTGCTCTGGGCACCCTGTGCCACGGCCTGCCCACCCTCACAGGGAAGAATTTCTTGCCAATGTCTAATGTAACCCTGCCTTCTGTCAGTGTGAAGCCATTCCCCCTTGTCTTGTCACTCCAGGCTCTTGTAAATAGTTTCTCTGCATCTTTTTGTACCATTCAGGTACTGAAAGGTTGTGGATGATTTTCTTCACCTCCAGCAGCAGGAGGGCACAGCCTTGCTGTGACTGTCACCATTTAGTGCTTGTACCTTGGCCTCTACTCCAGTGGTGCTGTTCCAGGCAGACAAGGCTCAGCCTCTCCTCCTTCCCAGCAGATGCATCCTTTAGAAACCTTCCTTCCAGGCACTGCAGTGGCCCCTCAGTGGTTTCCCAGGGCAACAGATCTAGTCTAGCCTGGCTTTAACCCCTTATCTCCTTGGAAGGATGGAAGCACCATTCTGAGTGCTGCCAGAGAGGTGCAGGGTGAAGCTGGGAGCAGGAGGATGATGTGGGGTGCTTTTTGTGATTTCCTGAGAAGACAGAGCAGGCAGTGGTTGTGCCAATGACAGGTTTGTGTGTGGGCTGCCCCACGCCCAGGTGTTCTCTTGGGCCTGTCACAGGTATCTCAGTCTGTGCTGTAGCTCTCACATGTGCTGGGCATCTCTATTTAATACCTCCCTGTGCATGAGGTGAGTCTGAGGGAGCCTGTGCCTGCAAGAGGTGCTGCTTCTCTGTAGCAGTGCACACCCCAGGGTAAGGGGGCCAGAGTGGGAAGGATTTGAGGTTCTCTTTGTTGCCAATAAAAGGTGAAAGAGAGAAATTTCTTTCCCAATTTGAAAGTGTTCTGAACCAGGACCCCTCATAGGACCCCCTGGACTTCACTCCTGGGGTTACCTGGTTGGAAGAGTGCCAGAGCCCTGCCTGGGTATTCAAGAATAAAAGCACTGGACAAAGGAACCTGGTGGCATTTTGGGGGTGTTTTAGCATAGACAAGGACCCTCTTGCCTCTGGCACAGCTTTTTCTCTAGAAAGAGTTTTTTATTTTCACAGTTTATAAACCTTTTTGTTTTCAACACCACTTAAGGTGCCAATCCTGCTCATTTTATACCAGTGGGAATTGCAGGACAAAACCAAAACAGTGATAGAACCTCTGAGAGCTCATAACACCTAGCTCAAGGAGAATTCTATCACTTCTCCCACCCTGCTGCTTCTGGAACAGGTGGCAAGTCTATCCTAGCCTGGATCCTTCATTTCCAACCTCAGATCCACAAGTGCGGCACAGCAAGAGGTGACTCGTGCTGCTCTCTTGGACACACACGACACTTGGGAGTGGATTGTTGTCATCTGTGTTCTTGGGTCAGTCCAGCACAAAATGTTGATGGTTACCATGTTCTTTAGGCAAATCTGCCCTTCTGCCCAGTGTTTCTTCTTTACAGCCTTCAAGTGCCATGATTTTCACTTTGAATGCAAAGCTTGTGTGAAAATGCCACCTTGCTCTGTACTGTATATTGTGTCCAGGTTTCTGCAGATGTTAAGACTCCAGTTCTTGGGATTTGTTTTTTGTTTTTATACTGGCGTGTTGGGTGTTTTAGCTTGATTTGCTGCCGTGACCTAGGTGAACCTCTGGCAAAAGCCTCCCCAAGCCCTTCAGACAGGAATGCTGGTGTGTGCTGTAGTGGCTCACTGGGGTTACATTAGTACAAATATGTGTGTTGGGTATTTGATTATACTGCTCTTAAATTTTATTTTGCACTTTCTGTATTAAATTACTGAAACTGAACATTTCATTCTTGTTCTGTGTAGTATTAAATAAAATTCATGCTGGAACCCTCTTAATTAGGCAGCAGTTGTTATATGTCAGTGAAACTTTGTAAATAAGGATTCCCCTGGCAATTTTTAGATTGAATTATGGGAGTATGTCTGACCCATTTCTCAGTATTTTTGACAGTGCAGTGTATTCATCAGGGCTGTTTAGTGAGGGGAGAGGCTGACACTGTGAAGACAGAGACGATGCCAAGCTTTTCCTGAATAGTTCAGCTGCTTGGCTGTGACCCAGCCACCGTGGCAATGAAGGTATTACTGATAAACAAGTGAGGCTGGAGCTGGGTGACAGGGCAGTGCTGTTACACCTCTCAAAGGCAGCCTTGCTGTCCTCACCATTCTGACACAGTGCCTGAGCTCACAGTGGTACCTGTGATTGTGGGATTTGAATTTATGGAGAACCTGCTGCTGCCCTGCCAGTGAATCACATCCATTTCTCTGTCACTTTGAGGCAGGGAGAGCTTGGTCAGTTCGGGAGAGGAGAGCGAGGGCAGAGCTCAGCAGGGCTGCAGCTCCTCCCGAGGGGCAGCTCCAGTCTTTGCTCTCTATGGCAGGGACAGGGAACAGCTGGAGCTGTGCCAGGGCAGGGCCAGGCTGGATTTTGGGAAAGGTTCTTCCCCAGAGGGTGCTGGCACTGCCCAGGCTCCCCAGGGAATGGGCACAGCCCCGAGGCTGCCAGAGCTCCAGGAGGGTTTGGACACTGCTCAGGCACAGGGGGGGATTGTTGGGGTGTCTCTGCAGGGCTGGATGATCCCTGGGGGTGCCTTCCCACTCAGGATATTCTGTTATTCTGTGATTTTCTTGTGGTGTGTTCAGCTGGCCGCTTGTTCCAAGATCTTCTGGTTTCTGTGGCCGCTCCTGGCACACCCTGAGTCCCCCTGGCCATAGCTCACTGCCCCAGAGCTGGCTTCACACCTCTTCTTCACTGGAGTTGTGCTTTTTCCTACAGTGGGGAAAAGGAGTAACCCTGGCAGTGGTGATCACACAGTGGGATCCAGCTGTGCAGGAGCCCATAACCAAATTAGGGCTCACTTTGGCATTCACTGAAATAACTTCTAAGCTCTTTCTATTGGTTATCATGTGTCTGTTTGCAGTTGGATGTGTTAATTTTTGTTCATGCAGTAAATGTGTGCGAGCTCCAGTCCCTCACAGCACCAGAGGTTTAGCTGATCATTTCTACATTTAAAGGTATTTGAAGTTCCTACATCTGGATGCTTTCTGAGCTAGATTATCATCTTCTGTGTGATACTGGAGGTACTTTTTGTTGAGCTTCAGGAGTTCTTTGGGTTACAGAAACCTTGGGGTTTTTGCCTGTCATGCACCATTTTATTGCAGAGTTAAATGAATTACACTTTAAATTTCTCAAGCCCATGCAGGATTTCTTTAGCCCAAATACTGAACCTAATGTGAAGATTTAAAAGGAAGGAGAATGTTTCTTTCTTCTCCTCAGTATCTGACATTCAGGATCTCCCTTTCTTGTCTCATACTGTGTCCTGGCACTGTAAGGCTGGATGAGATCCCTCAACACCATCATTAGTTCATTTTAATAACTTCAGTCAGGTATTGGAAAAACCTTCCTCAGGGGAAAGAGTGGAAATCTGAGAAGCCCAAGGTGGAAGCCCAGGCTGCTTTGCCTGCCCAGAACACCAAGGCTGGAGTACTCTTGTCTTTATTTCCAGAGTGATCTTGCTGATATCTCATAAAGATATGTTCTAATCCTCTGGCATTGTCTTTCAGGTACAAAGATGATGTTGACA
The DNA here is from genome assembly GCA_013400315.1 of Bombycilla garrulus. Classification (NCBI taxonomy): domain Eukaryota; kingdom Metazoa; phylum Chordata; class Aves; order Passeriformes; family Bombycillidae; genus Bombycilla; species Bombycilla garrulus. Next base: position 36,564 of record VXBU01017866.1, on the reverse strand, counting down.
GCCCTACTGAGGAGAATGGCAAGCAGAAGGTGCTGTACAGCCTGGAGTTCACCTTTGATGCAGATGCCCGTGTTGCCATCACAATCTACTGCCAGGCTACAGAGGAGTTTGTTGGTGGCATGGCCGTGTAAGTCCTGGGCTTGTGGGCACTGGGGGGCACAGGAGCTGGGATGATGAGCTGGCACAATCTCTCATTCATCACCCCTGAGGCAGTGCTGCCACACATGGTAGAGTGGGAAATTTCTTTTTTATTTCTTTTTTCTGATAACCTTGAATATTACTTTCAATTCCCTCACATAGCCACTATCTTCTCTTGTTCCCTTTTTGCTTTGGTTTCAGGGTGTAGGGAAACCATTCTGTGTGCAACAAAGGAGAGGAACTCACAGCTGTATATTTTTCAACGAGGTGTTCTGTGAAATTAAAAAACCAACCACCCTTCCCTTCAAATGCTGCCTATTTTTTCCCAGATCACCCAGTTCAGAGCCTTCCTATGTTCCCTGTGGCAGGAGCATCTGGGCCACCAGAGTAAAGTTCAGTCTGACATTAACAGAGCGAGTCTGTGAAAATGAGGCCCACCCAAAGTCCATTTTGGGATAAATGCCCAGCTCAACACTAGCTGTTGGGAGGTGGGAGAGGATTTGCTTCCTGAAACCCTGTCTGTCTGTGTTTCCTGCCATGTACACATTATTCTTTGGTTAGCTGTGGAAAGAATGACCAAAATGTCATCTCTGTGAACCTTCTCATATCCTGATAGTACATCCCTCCAGATTTAAAGCTTTTTATCTAAATCAGCACATTTAAACCATTCCAGTCAACACTATATCCCACAAGACTATGAAAAATTTCCTCTCAGTGTTCAGAGCAAAGGTGGCTGGAATGTGCTCTGCCTGGTGTGAGTTGGGTACATGTGAGCTGCTGGTATGGTATGGTGCACTTCCAGTGGCCAGGAGACAAAGAATTCCTTTGGCTCCAGGAGTAAAGGAAGATTCAGGCTGCAGAAGCCCTTGGCTTCCTCTCGTAGAGGCTTTTGGCTGACCAGAGGCTCCTAGACATAGTGCTGATGGCTTCTGCAGTGATGCTCTGGAGCTGGGGCTAAACTTTGCCTTGGTTGAAGGGACCTGCAGAGGCTTCAGCAGGGAGAAATAACTATGACAAATCATAACAGGGCTTATTTGTTTCATGCAAAGTATAAACATCCCAGTAATGATCAATGAATAGTGTATTTTTAGAAATGAGAGTGGCTCAATTCTCCAGTCCAGATAAGCATTCCTTCAAACTGGAGGATATCCTGATCCAGAATTTTTGTTTAGACCCCTTTCCCTTCTTCTGTTGAAGCCTGTGGCTGCCTTTATTTTGGGGAGGTAATAAATGAGCTCCTTTTTAAAGTGCTTGGAAATTATCTCTCAACAAACTCTGAATACACTTTCTGTTTAGATCCAGCTTTTCCTGAGCAGAGTTGAATGCAGCCTTAGAAATCCTGATAAAGTTTCCGTGTTCTGTCTCTTAGGTCCTTAGGTTTCCTGTGAATTTAGTGCTAGTGAAGGTGTTGGAATGGCAGCCTTGGAGATTGAAGTCCTCTTTCCCTAACACAGGTACAACATGGAGAGGTGGCCAGTGTCCCTCGTGCTGCCCTGAAGTGTTCCCTGGTTTTTGACCTAAGAAGTAAAACCATCCCTGGGCTGATGGGGAGAACTGAGGGCCTCTATGGCCAGGGTGGATATATTTACATTGCCAGACTTAAGCCATGGCTTCAATCACTAAGGCTTGGTTTAAATAGTTTATTTTAATCTTGTTTTCCCCTGTTGGTTTATTCTGAAGGAGAATTTCATTGTCACTGGTCAGTAGCAATGAAACACCTGCATCTACAGCACAGTGAGCTTCATATCCAACCTTGTGCTATGTTTTTTATGCCACAGTCTGTAAAGAATATCCATATAGTTTAAAATCTATTTTTGAGACTCCCACTTTTGCATTTTATGCCAAAATGGCAATAACCCAAAGTTATTATAAAAATAAACATTTTAATATTTTTTTAGCCCATGTATTGAACCAGGCTGTAATTGTACCTGAGAGACCCAAGACCAGCAGTGTTTGTTCTTGTTGGTTAAACTGCTCATGTTGGACTCTTAAGAGACTCTCTTGTCAAGTTGTGCATTGAAGAATAATTGCTTAATAGAATTGTTTTAGTTACCAAATATAACTGTTTTTGGACAGAGTGTTTTCAGTCCTCTGTAACTAGTGGCTCTCCTCTTGGTTGGTTGGAGGAAGAAAACACAGGTTTTGGTTCACTTAAGAACACTTTTTTTCTGAAATTTAGTGCCATACACTGAGCTGGTGTCTGTCCTTTAAAACTTGTGCAGCAAACATAAACTACCCAATAGCTTTTAAACTAAGTTTGAACAATTCCTAGGTAGAGTTTCTGAATGTGAACAGAGCTGTCAACTTCAAATAATTATTTTTTAAATGTGATTTTTTTTAATCCACCCTGTCCATGGTTCAGTGAGAGAGGGATCTGTGTTAGATGGCAGAGCTGAAGCCTGTGTTCATGAACCTTCTGCATGAAACCAGGATCAGCAGTGATTTCCCCACTAATGAAAAATTAGTCAATGGTTGTGTGCTGTCCTGCTGGGGTGGCAGCAGTCCCTGGTGCACTAAACCTTCTGAAAGGTCAAAGCACCCTCATTCAGCTCTTTCTTCCACTTTTGGCCTTTCATTTAATAAATCATACTTTGATTTCTCCATAATACAGGAATGATGAACTGCCTGTTTCTGCTCTGGGGTGCTTGAACAATAAATGTTATGTAAATGTGGGTGCAGGGGCTGCACCAGAAGCCAGGGAACTTTTTGTAAAGCATGATCCTGATTTCGTGCAGATGTGTAGGGGGGAAGTCAGATACAAATATAGACTTTATAAGCTGCTTTAATTCAACCCAGGCTATTTTTCCATGTGGAAGTGGCTCCTGAAGCACGTCTTGGGGCCAGTGCAGCTGCCCAAGTAGGCATCTCTGCTTCTCTGGATTTGCTGGCTGCTAGTAAAAACCTTTTGAAGCTCTGATTTCAGCTTTGCAAAGCAATTCTGTAAGGGCAGTGCTGTAATTACTTTGATTTATTCTTTTCAAATTCTAGTGGAAAAAAAAATCTGGGCTGCATTCTTAGAGCTCTGAGTGGAGCGAGTGCATTTTCAGTGCACTAACAGGAATGCAGCTTTCCCCTGCCTGGGCTGGTGGATTTTCCTTTTCCTCAATCTTTTTTGGTGCTAACAGCTGCATTCATGGAACAAGCATGTGCAAATGCTGTCCTGTGTAAAAATTCAAAACTTCTTCTATTGCACTTGATTGGGATGAAGATGCTCTTTAAAACAAAAAACCTTTTTTTTTTTTTTCCACTCTCCTAAATCAATGCTGAATCCTAAAATGGGAGAAACTTTCTGGCCTCCCTGTGAAAAGCAGGAATTTTCTCCCAGCTTTCAGCCTGCAGCATGGCTCCTTAGAAGTGCTAAACAAGTTATTCCTGCTTCTCTGCTGGAACAGCCACTGATCCCGATAGCATCAGCACTCCTGCAGAACTCCTGCCAGGAACACGGTTATGCTCCTGCAGTTTGGGGTGAGAGGAGGGAGGGAAGGGAAGAGAAGGTGGCTGTCCCTGAGCAGTGGCTTTGCTTGTTGTGGAGCCTCTGCTCACCTGAGAGCTACAGCACTGTGTCGTGGGCCTGGCTTTGGGATTAGCTGGTTTCTGTAATCTTGGGGAAGCCTTTCTGCAAGCCAGGGAGCTTCCTCCTGCAGTTATTTGGGCTCCATTTAAAAGCTGGTGGCTTTGTCAGGCCTGTCCTAACCTGTCTCAAAGTACACTCAGCAGACTTTCCCAGGTAATTGTGCTGGGAGATACGCTCAGCTGCAATGTTTCCTAGCCAAGATCCTGGGAACACGTAGCTCCCAACAGCTGCCTGCCGCTTGTCCTGAACTGTTGAACTCACAGGGAGCTGTGTCATCACTTTTGTGGGACCACAGATGGCCAGGAAGGTGTGGTGAAGGTGATTTTGTTGGTGATTATAAAGGTGTGTTCACCTCTGCAGCCCCATGCCCAGGGGAAGGTACCTTGGACTTCCTGGTGCTAGTGCAGGTATCTGTAGAAGCCTTTTGGATGAAACAGAAATTAGTTTAAATCTGGAGAGGACTGCTCCTCTCACCTTTGAAATGTCTTTTGCTTGGTTACTTTGTGGTGAGAGCTCACTCTAAAGATTAAACACATCAGTTCTCAGAGGATGAGCTAGTGCATCACCCCGAGGGTAACAGAGATCTATTTATGCCCAAGTCTCTTTAGTGGCAGGGAATTAGCACTGACCTGCCTCTGAACAGCTCAAGACCCCTCGTGTGTTCAGTTTTATTCCTTTTTCTGGCTGTGTTCATTTTCTTTAGTTTTGGAAGTCGAGGAACATAGAGGTGTGTGAGCTGTACCTCAGCTACTCACCAGTGACTGCCCATAATGTAATTTCCCTCCAGATAAAGGAGAGGGTGTTCTGCATTGCATTTCCATTGTGGGGCTGGCAGCAGCTCATAGAGAATAGTTAAAAGACTCCCAGTTGTAGCCTGCCTTCTCCTGCAGTAACTGGTTCATTTGTTTGTACCTTAGATACCCTTGGTTTGGGAGACAAGTGTGTTTTTGGAGCAGGCTGCAGAGATATTTATATTCTGTTTTTATGAGTGCTCCACTGCCCGTGAGTGCATCCCTGCCTTGTCTGGCAAAATCCTGGATGTGCACACCATTAGCCTGCTCCTCGGAGGGCCCCTGGGACTTTTCCAGCTGTAGGTGTCCTGCTGACTAGCAGGAAGGATTGTGCAGTTCAAACATGACAGCAGCAGTTCTTTCCTCAGGGGAAGAAGTCAAACCAAGCCTGTAGCTGGAAGCACTTAAAAGAGCCAGTTCTGAAGGCATGAGCAATCCAGGCAGATCAGGAACTCATGATAAATATGACGTGAGAGGTTTGAGTCTTGCAGCCCATTCTTGTGGAAAAGATCTTCCTTTTTGGACAGAACAGATTCTCTCCCATATCCCAGTGCTGTTGCCAAGTTCAATTTTCTCAGTATAAAGAGAAAACAGAATGAAAATAGGTCAGTCTAGCTCTGCAATCCTTGCCCTTTCCAGGGCTGTGCTGTTTGGGTTGCTGGCGTGCAAACGGATTTATTAAAAAGATAAACCCCATTTCCTTGTTTGTTTTGCAATGCCCTCTACACTCATCCCAAACTTCCTCCCATGGTCTCCTGAGCTGATGGGGGCCATGACCCTGCAGTGATTCCCTGCTCTGTCTGTGTGTGGAAATCTGAAGAGTTGGTCACAAAACAGATTTGATTTCACAAAACGAAATCCAACGGGTAGCTCAGCACACGGCTGTTTTCATTCAAGCTTGTGTAGGAGATAGGGGCACTCAGATACTCCTTTGGTTATTTAATAGCCTCTGTCTGTTCTGGACCTTTGAAAGGTGCTCTTGCTGCTTTTGGCTGTGGTGATTAATATGAATTCTTTGTGCAGAGATTTCTCCTGTGTGAAGAAATCAGAGGCGAGTGCTGGGTTTTGCTAGGAACAAGCCTTTATGGCTTTGATCCAGGCACACACGAGTCCCCAAGGGAGCACTGGGGTGTGCAGAGCTCACAGGCTGGAGAGCCAAATTCTATAGATTTCAGCGAGCAGACAAACCCTGTCTGTCTAAGAGCTGTGGCCTTTGTGCCTCTCTGTGTAGCTGTTGTGTGAGCTTTGGAGGCTGGCTGGAGCCAGGAGCGTGGTGCTCCCAGCAGCTGCAGACAGAGCTCTGCAGGGGCTGGAGGGAAATGTGGGCACTGGGGTTTCAGCTGCATGGGAAGGGGGTTGTCTTCACCTGGCTTGGGGTGGAAACTCAGTCCTGAAGGAAGCAGAAGATTCAGAGATTGCAGTGCAATGCCTGAGCATCCCCAGTCTCCCTGTGGGAGCCTCTGTGGGGTGGGTCTTGTCTAATTCTGACTGAGACCCAGGCCTATGGCCTTCCTGTAGTTTGGTAGTGCTTCTTTTATCAGTAAATTCACTTAGAGTTGAAACATGTGTTCAACTTCCCTCTTCCCCAAAAGCTGACCTGTGGGGTCTTGCCTCAGAGTGAAAGGTGGGAGAGTGAATGAGAGGAGAGGATCTTGTTCCACATCACCTCCTGTCCCCTTTGAACACCAGCAGAACTTCTCTGACTCCTTCCTCATCACCTGTAGGAGGACATGGAGCCTGCCAGGTAGTCACAGCCTCTGGCAGTGGCAGAATTGTTTCCTGAAGTTCCCTCTGAAGTTCTCCTTGTCCTTGCTTCACTACCGATTGCCATGAAACACGTTTAGCTGCTGCTAAAGAAAGAGGACTCTTGTTTTTTCTACAGGCTCCTCAAAGCTCAGATTCCCTCAGCCATTTCTAGTCAAAAGCGGGGCAACATTGCTCTGTGCATCCCGCTTTTCCTGAGGAATAGGATCTGGACAGTGTTCTGTGTGAGTCAGGCAGCCTGGCAAGGATCTCATGTGGCATTTCTCAGTCAGGGGTCGCAGTGTGCCTGTGGGAACAGGAGCTGTCCTTTGGCTGCCCGTGAAACCTCAGTGCCAGGCACAGCAGTGAGGAAATCTGCAGGAGCTGGGACTGGTGCCCTGCTGAGAACTTCCCCAGGCAGACACCAGGGATGAGGTAGAGGGGGAAACACCCCAGTGAGCATGTAGCAACAGAAGTTAAATTCTGCTTAGCCAAACTCTAGCATGGCACTTTTGTCTAGGGAGCTGTTTAGGGTCTGCAGGTGCCGCAGGCTGAGATTCTCCCTGCAGGCAATGAGTGCTTCTCAGCTGACAGAGGAAGAGTGAGACTGGGGAACAATTTTAGTTTGTTCCTGCTCTCTCAGAAATCATTAGGATATAGTCACAGGGCCTCTAATCTGCTGGTTCTCTGATAGAGCCAGCTGGCTTTGGAATTAGAAGGGTTTGACCCAAGGGAAGTAGGAGTCAGTGCCGAGTGTAGTTTGTTTTTTGTGAGTAAAGGTGTGCCACAGAGCTCACAGGAGGAGATGGGCTGCATGAACCCTGAGGACAGAGCTGGGGGCTGCTGCTGCAGCCAGCAAGTGGGGTACCTCAGCTTGCTTGTGATTCTTGTGCTGTCAGGGGTACCTGAGCAAACAAACAGGTTTAAAATAATGTCACTGAGGATCAGTCTGAGGATTTCTGTTTGGTCCTGGCTTTATAGGACAGACTCCACTCACTTCTCCACTGTCCTGAGCTGCCAGTCGTCACAAGGTGGTTTTGTCCTCCTCTGGATGCAGGTCTGGCCCAGTGCAACAGCAGCCCAGACATCCAGCTTTCACACTTCATGCACAGAGAGGCAGGGTGTTGCTTCTCTGCTGTCCTTTATTCTTTGATACACGCTCTCTTTTTCTCTAACACATCTGCACAGCTCTACAGAGCTTCCCTGCTCTTGTTTGCTGGAGCCCTCAGCAGCACAGGCAGGGAATGGATGACTGTGGATACGGCAGATGCCAACCAAAGGGGCACGGTATGGGGAGAGGCCCTTTAGACCCTGATCTGCAGGATGATATCTGCTTTGAAACAGCTTGTCAAGTTTCAGGAGTGTTTCCTTGTGCAGAGAACTTTTGCATCATATTGGAAGGATGATCCACTTCTGTGAGTCAGTCAGGGGTCATCAGACTTCCAGGGAGTTCACCAGCCCACTGGCTGCTGCTGGAGGTGTTCAGAGTTGTCTGGGTGCTCAGATCCAAGTCTGATGTGTTTTGGCAGCAGGGGCCAGGCAGTCACACAGTCTGAGGCATAAAGCTCACCTAGGGAGCCTCCTTAATAATTTTGTCGTACTCTCCAGCTCAGAAAATCTATGTGCCTGGTTTATTTCTTTTCCCAGGGATGGTGAGAGCATCAAGTCAATGTGAGTATTATTCTGCCCTGTCCTCCATGGAAGAGTCTTATTTGTTTTTGGTTTTTTTTTGCAGCCTAGTTTGGGTTTCTGGTGCTGTAAATGCAGGTCCTTCAGCATTCCTGGCACTCAGCAGCATCGTGTTTACACCCCTTTTTCCACCTCCACTCTCTCCTCTGCACTTTATTTCCAGCAAGTTCCTGACTTGCTGTCACCTTAGATAAGTCACTCTTCCATCCCCTCTTTCCCAGCTGTGGAGGGAGAATTGTGCCTCTCTGCAGAGCTAGGAAGCTTTGAGAGTTCCACAAAAGGAGCTAGATACAGGCTTGCTCTATTCATTGTGCTTGACAACTCAGTAAATAAAACTTCACTCAATTGCTCCCTCTGTAATTCACATATAAAAGACCTGTCATTCTGATCTCCCCCATACCGTGCTTGAAATGCAAAGGATGGATTGAGACCTTCTAGTAAAGCAGCACAATTTCAGCACAGTACAGAATGGGCTCTGAGGGTATTGGCATAAATAACTTCATGCACCTGCCTTGGCAGGAAGAGCAGAGTGCACGTGGTGAACCTGCCCTTTGTCACGACCTGCCAGCATTTAACATGGATCTGGTGACACTTGACCTTCTGGATCCTCAGGGGGTACAGGAACTGTTGTAGCTTTCCAGAGGAAGGCAGAGGATTTTCTTGTAGAGCTGGAGCCTGTCTTGTCATTGTGCTGAGGGAGGATGTTGCTGCAGTGTCTCTTGGGCAGGGGATCTCTCACCTTCTCTCCAGTTTGTCAGTGTGCTCTGAACAGTTTCTTAGACAAGAAAGATTTTGGTGGTAAAGGCAGCTTCAGCTTCGGGGTTCACTGCCTCCTTTGCTGTGCCAGAACTGGGAGAGGCTGTGCACATCCAGCTCAAGACACCACCCTCCAGAAAGGGGAGTGGGCAGGGAAATTCTCCTGGGAGGGACAGCAGCAGTGGGCTCAGGGTGCAGAGGATGGTGGATGCCAGCTGTGGTCCATTCCAGATGTTTATCCCAGCCTGACAGTGCTGGTGTTTCAGACAAGCTTTGAGACAGTGGAAGAATTGTGACTCTTCTCTGGGTGGGCAGGGTGGGGGATGGTTGGTGTCTCTCAGGTGGTGTTGGCAGCCCTGCAAACTCCTGGGGAAGCACAGGAGGGATTGAGGAGGGGGTGGTGGAAGCCAAGCAGCCTTCCCACGTTGGAACTGTCCCATGGAGGCACAGGAAAGTTTTCAGCAGTGTGCTGGGTTGTCTGTCCCTGGTGTTAGGTCATAGCTCCTTCTTCCTGGGTTTTCTGCAGAAATCAGGACTGTGTGGGCTTAAAGCCAGCGTTACCTAGGCCATGGATTTAGGGAGCAGGCCTTTGCCAAGCTGCTGCACCCCCTGTACTCCAGCACCCAGGCAGGTCAGTATGGACACGATCAGACCTTGCCTGTTTGCGCTGCTTTCTCTTTCCTCTGCTCACCTTCTTGCTTTGACCTTTCCTTTCCCTCTTTGTGTCCCCACTGAATGGCTGCCAGTCCCTGCCAGCTCTGCCCTTAGAGCTGCCACTCGTGATTCCTGAAAGGCCGACAGCAGTGAGTGAGAGCCGAGCAGGGAGCAGTTCCTACAGCCAGTTTTCTTCTTCCCCTTCCTCCAGATACAGCACAAAGAATCCCTCTCTGCAGTCCGAGACGGTTCATTACAAGAGAGGAGTAAGCCAGCAATTCTCCCTGCCTTCCTTCAAGATTGATTTCTCAGAGTGGAAGGACGATGAGGTAAGTGTCTTCTCAGTGTCCCCTTCTTTCTGCAGCCTGTTGTCCCAGAAGCACTGGCCTCTGTTTAGTGCCATGAAGTTTTGGCTGGAAAGACACTTTCTCCCAGTTCCTCCAGCCTGTGTTGTGGGTGCTGCCCTGGGAGGAGCAGTATGGGAACTTGGCAGGCAGGTCAGGCCAACTGGGAGGAAATCCAGAGAAGTGACTTTTGATATCACTGATCAGCTGATTTAGGAGGGAGGCTGCAGAGATGGACACTGGAGCTTTTCCTGGAAAACCTGCTTTGCTCGGCCTTCCCGTCCCTGCCAGCCAAAGAGCTTGTGGGAACAAATGTCTGTCGTGATTTCTGTTTTTGAGGGTTTTAATTTTAAGATTTTGGGGTTTTTTGGGTGGTCCTCTAGACCAGTGGTCTCCAAAGTGAGGTGCATGCAATACAATTCATTGGGGTGTAGCAAGGGCTTCAGAAATAGATCATATCACATACTTCAGAAATACACCCCTCAGGTGATAAACACACACATGTATTGGGAATATGTGCTCAAAACACGTTACTGATGGGATGAGTAGTCAGAATCGTTTGGAGACCGCTGCTCTGGAGAGTCCTGTTCTGCTAAAGGGCCACATCCTGCACTATTATCTGTAGAATATCTGTGACGGGATATTCTTCTGGGGCAGATTTACACTGGTGCATCACTGCTGAATAAGGGAATGTTTTCCTCTTAATTTAACCCATAACTGCAAACAGACCAGGGCTTGGTTTTACTTAAGCTTTGTGGCTTTTCTACATTCCAAGATTTGTGGAGTCCTGTAAATTTTGGTATCTTTGCTATCTGCAAAATTCCAACATGGGCAATAAGCCTCTTGTTTCTGAGCCTTAAAACTTTGACCCAAGGGCTTCCCCTGCACGTGGCATAGGGAAGGAAAGTCTTGGTCTTTCCCCTGCTCTATGTAGAATTGTGGTAAGAGATTTCAAAAGCAGAGTACCTCATATATTTGTTCCTGTGGACCCTTCTCCCAGGAAGTGCACACTGATAATGGTGTTCATTTCCTGACCCAAGCCTGTGCAAGTCTATTGTGTATGTGAATCTTGGTAGATAACCCTACCTATTAAAAAAAGAAAGAAAGGGGAAGAAAGGAAAATAAAAGTAATCTTTCATGTATTTGAAATATTGAATAGCTATTGTCCTGAAGTTACAGTTACAACTATAATCAGTCCCGTGCCTTAACAAATGCCATGGTGGTTACCAAGAGCCTGCAGAGTCTGGTCTCCTGATGTCTTGGCTTCTCTGCCAATAGATGATTTCATAAGTTCAGCCTACAAAAGCCTGGAAGAGCTGCTTTTCAATGCCTTCTGTTGTCTGAGAGAGCTCAGTTCCCTTTCTTCTTAAAGAATTGAGAAGCTTAATTTTCACTTTTGTTCCTGTCAGCAAGCTTTTAACTCAAGTACTAAAGTCATATCCCTCTGACAGCTTAAAGGAAAAGTGAGTTTCCAGCTCTCTTTGCTTGTTCTGCTGCATCCTCTGTTTCCTCTTTTTTCATTGGTGTTACTGGGAGCTGGAAAAAATGAGCAACAAGCACTGTGATTCCAAAGAGGTTCCCTCCCATGTCAGCTCTGTGTTACATACTGGTCCTTGTCCTAAATCTTCCTAACTGGCCACCAAAATGCAGCACTTTTATCTGAGATAGTCTTGGGTTGAAGACAGGTATCTGCTGGGAAAGGCAGAACCCTCCCTCAGAAACCCTCCCCTCTCTCCGAATTACTGAAATTAAGCGGCCTTCAGGCAAGATATGGGGAGGAATAACAGTCCTTTATTAGTGAGTATAACAAGATACAAATGAACAATAACTACGGTATTAACAACAACAACAACTATAAAGAAAAAAAGAAAGAAAAGGTCAGGGACACCCCCACCCCGTGGCAAAGCCAGCAAGAGGGATGGGGAAAGCCTTGCTTCACGAGCCCTGTAGGCAGTCTGTAGTTCTGTAGTCATAGATGGCTCCAAAGAGCCCCTCTGAGGAGAAAGAAAGAACTCCGAGATGGAACACAGGAGTTCTGGTGCAGGGATGGATCAGATGGGTCACTGTTCTTCCCGCAGTCTCAGCAGGGCGTCCCAGCGGGGCGAGCAGAAGCAGCAGTAGCAGGAAAAAAAAAAATGGAAGCACCTGGGTTATGAACTCCTTTTCTTTTCCAAGCAACCACAGCTCTGAGTGTGTCCTCTCTGCTCGAAAAACCAACGTGGTGATGATTTTTTTTCTTTGCCTCCCCCTTCCCAGCCCGGCAAGTCTTTGTCTTGCAAATACACTCAAGTATCGGCCATCAGGTTCCCCTGCAACAAATGAGACAAAATTCTATAAGTAAAGAGAACGAAAAGGGACAACACCCCAACGCCCCACAGACAGCTGGCAGTGTCTTAGCTGTGTACAGTTGACATTTCAGATGTCTTTCCAGCTTTGTTATTGGTGTTTTCCAAAAGCCCCAGATTTGTTTAATATTTTTGCTTAGCGTAATACTTGGATATGACGTAAGTGAGGAAGAAGGGAGACTGATGTTATATTGGGTTCTGTGAAAAGCTTTATAAAAGTTCATTTTATCTTCTTCATATACTGATTTGCTTGGAAGTTATGTGAGTATGGCTTGTGTCCAGTGAGTTGTGTTCAGGGCCCTAAAAATGAATGTGAAATGGTGCCTTAAAGAGGCCTTTTGTTTGAGAACACTGGAGTTTATATGGTAAAGCAACCTCAGTGTGTGGTGTGACTTTCCCTTCAAATGGTTTTTCTTTTGAGGAACTCTAGCAAACCAGGCTGTGGATTATGTTGGGGCTGTGGCAAAGTGATGGAAGTCCCAAAGCACTGTCTGGATGGTGCTGCAGCACCTGGAATTGGGTCTCAGTTTTCATGGAGAAACTGAAGACAGATTACCTGGAGCATCAGGGTGAAATGACATCTCTTTCTTTTTTTCAGTCTTGGCAAGAGATGAGACAAAAAACGTCCAAGTTGGTAATTAACAAAAACGAAAAGGGTGCAGTCCCTGAGCCACTTCCATTCCTGGCTTAGGACAGTGTTTGTAAGGGGCCCTTTTCCTTGTGTTTCTAAGATGACATGGAGCTTTTGATGTGCTTTAATGAAGCAAAGGGAGAAACTGAGACTGTTTCCCTTGCACTCAAATTTTCACTCTCACCAGTTAGAAGTTCAAGGACCTGCATTTCATAACATGCCAAGAGATGAAAATCAGTCTGGTGTTTCCTTAAACTGTTGTGTGAGCTTGAAGTTTTGCAGATTTTCCTCTTGTGTCTTCAGGAACTTCATTCCAGAGCCAGGGTCTCGTTGTGGTGTTGGGAGCACAATGTGCTGCTGTGCTGTAGCCAACATATCCTGTTGTATGCAGGCAAAGTTTTGGCACTGGATATATTTTGAGAAAGTTATCCTACTAAAAATCACTCAGAAGACTTTTAGGATACATGAATTAATTAGAATTAAAAACCATTTGGAATTCAAACCGAGATCCTTTGCTTTGCTCTGCTGGTGTTTAGTGCCACGTCAATGTGTGTATGTTGTAGTTGACTCCCTTTTAAAGTTGGTGCCTTGAATTTTAAATCCTCCTGCTCTGTCTTGTCCTTTTGAGACCAGGAACTGGGGCTCTGTCAGAAGGGCCCCTCACTGAACTAACATGCTCTCCAGTGTTGTCTTCAGGCAAGTCTGGTGTGAATTGTGTAACCTCAGCTCGTTGCTTTCCCTCAGCTGAACTTTGACTTGGACCGTGGCGTGTTCCCTGTGGTCATCCGAGCAGTGGTGGATGAAGGGGATGGTAAGAATTGATGTTCTGTTCCCATGGTCTTCTCCTGGCTCTCTCTGAGTTTATGTGACCCCTTTCAGGACTTTCAGCCTCCTTGGGGAGCCTTTGCAGAATAAAAATAGTTCAGGAGTTCACCGTAGCTTCCCTTTATTAAAAGGACCAAGCTAACCACATAAAAACCACACTTCTAAAAATAGCATTTTTTTTTTCAGGAAAAATGGTCAGGTATTTAGTGTTGGAATAGTGTTTAGGAGAGCTCCTGGCTCTGCCACAGGGCCAGGCACACAGATTAGAGCAAATGACATCCTTGCTTGTTGGGTTTTGCTTTTGCAGTTTATAGGTCAAGGAGGGTGGAGCTGGTCTTTTCTCCCTCTTGGAGGGGTCAGTTGTCTTCCTAAAAACTTGGAAATGGGCAGAGAAAAGGAAATGGCTTTAAAATGCTCCGGTCACTCTTCAGCCAAATGCAGCTTCATTCTGTAGTTTGAAATTGTGCTTTTTCTGAGGATGTTGAATGCTTATAATAAAAGAGCATTAAGTTTTCAGGAGAAATAATTGTTGATTATTTAAAAATAATTGATAGCTAATCATAATTTATAATTATGATTATTTTTAAAGCACCCTGCTGTTTTGGAGAGGGCAGTCCAGTGAATATTTAGATTATTACTCACCTTACATGGTATTTTCCTTAGGGGATGTGTGCTTTTGGGCTCATCTGGAGTGTCAGCAATGAACAGGGTACAAGGAAGTCACATTTTCTTTGAAATTGGGGGATTTTGTGGTCAGCAGGACTAGCATTTCACTTCTGTAACATTTTGTACAAAATTTAAGATAATTAGAAGAGAAAAAATCCATTGTTGATCACATTGTTCAGGTCAGTCACTTGCTCAGTTTCTTATGTTGTAGATGTGAAAAAACCCAGAAACTCATTACATTATTTTACAGTCTTCCAAGCAGACAGAAATAGAACTGAATAAGCCAATTTAAAGTGTGACTAACAAAGCACAGTGCAACATAAAGGAAATTACTTCTAAAGTGCATCTATTTTTAGTGTTTTCAGGCACCCTTAATAAAATCGACATACATGTGTATTTCTTGACCATAAATATAGAACAGCTTCCTCTGTTTATGGGACTTTTGGCAAGGTGTTTATACTCTCTAATGTTGAGCATGTCTAGAAGGATCAAAAATAGAACAGGAGGCAGTATGGGAAGCATACATTTATGCACATACCATGCCCAATCCCAGCCAATAATGTACTCCCATCTATTTTAATAACCTAGAAAACCAACTGCTTTTAAATCCCCTCCTGGAAAAAATATCAGCACAAAAATGTGTGACATTTGAGCGAGATTTGAGGAAATTGTGTATTTTGATTCTTTTTTTTTAACTGATGGGACTGGAAGGAGCTGGTGTGGTGTGTTTGGAGCACCTGGAAATTTACAGCAGGCCTGGAACCACTTGTGTTAAATAAGATTGAATGGTAAAGACTGAAAAAACCCTCAGGTTTGAAAGAGGGAAAATGCTTTGGGGAAGGCTGGACAGAGATGTTTCAGTGTCTGAAGTCGGTATGAGAAATAAATGTTTTATAAGCATGTCTGACTAGACTGAAATAAAGTGATAAGTAACAGGGCTGGAAGTGCTGCCAATTGCTGGTAAACCCAATAGATCTGTGATAAATTCAGGTAATTAAGGCCAGGAATTTCAGGGGACAGGAGAATCCCACTGAGAGCTTTAGTTTAGTGTTCCTTTCCAACCTCTGCTGACAAAGCGGGATAGTTTGGAGCACCCAGGATGATGAAGGCATGGTTGTGTAGGGCTCACCACAGAGCCCAGCAGGGTTTTGTTCTTGCTCTGTTTTGAACCATCCTGATGACAAGATAAGAAAAGTTCTAAATGCAGGAGAAGGTGAAAATAGAACAGATGGCAGCTCAGAAATTGTAAGTGGACTAAAATTCAACTCAGGCTGCTTCTATGCTTGTGCTGCTTGAGAAGTTTAACCAGTTCTGCCCTTTCTCTTTTTGCAGTGGTGGTTGAGGTCACTGGTCATGCCCATGTTCTTCTGGCTGCATTTGAAAAGGTAAATGAGTTTTTTTTTTATCCCTCTGTCCCTGTTCTTGTGTATGTAAACATTTCCACAGGTCATTAGTTTGTAGTTATATAACACTTGGCACAGCAGAATCCTGGGATGGGGTTCCTGGGTGCTGCTGCACTACAAACAATCATTTGCAGCAGCTCCTGTGCAGTCTGTGATTATGATTTGTACCTGAGCTGTCACTCAGGGAACAGCAGCGGTGTCTCCTGTGTCTGGAGAGGGTCTGTTCCCATGGAGGGTGGAAGGTGTTGGCCATGGCTGCTGCCATGCAGTTTTCCAGGGCTGCCTTTGCAGAACTGGATCTGCTGTGTCCAGACCCTGTTGCACCATTGTTAGGCCTGAGTTTACACACAGGACCAAGCCCTCCTGGAAGGATTGGGATGCATCCTGGGTAAAGGCTGAGTTCCACTGCTTTTGAGTGGTGTGTTTGATGTAACTGACCCCTGCCTACATGGTAAGGCCAAGCTGTGTGCACAAGCCTTGGTAACAAACTCTCTGAAAACAGCTGCAATATCCATAACTGTACCTATCCACAGCATAACCCTGTTGTGTCTGGTTGTGGTAATACTGCAGATACATTTTCTGGGCAGATGATACTTGTAGTGACATGCTGAGCTGAGGCAAGAGATGCTGGAGCAGAGCAGGGAATGCAGAGGGGAGCAGCATCAGTGCTGTGCTGTTGGAAATTCCCCACTTCCCAGCTGGCAGGTGGCTGATTTCTGTGTCTCAATCTGCCTGGTTCCTGCCAGCTCCTAATTCTGTTCCTCCGAGGTGGATAATGTGGATGGTGACAGGCTGAGTCAGAGGGCACGGCAAGCACAGTCAATCCTAAGGAAGCATATGGCTGGAAGATGCTCTAAGTGTTCTAGGTTCCTTTTTTTGTTGGACTTGGTCTGTGAAGAAAGTGAGTTTTCCCCTGTTAGAAAGGCTGCTCTGAGCACTGGCTTTGTAGTTAGCTTTACTCCTGGCAATTGGACATCTGTCAGAAATGAGATGGAATCAGCTGCAGCACCCCTAGGACCAGGACAGGGATGTTTTTGTAGTTTCCTCTGGCTGATGTGAAAAAACAACACACTGGAATCCTTCAGTCATAGTTCAGCCAGTTCTTACCTCTCATCTTTCACTGAATGCTTGGAACAAGATTGAAATCTCCCTTTTAATAAAAAGTCACAAGGCAAAATGACATGTTGAGTTCCTCATCCTCCCTGTTTGGTTAAAATATATTCCTTGTCCTTAAAGTAATTGCAGCTTTTGAAGTGTAGGTTCATAAATCCAGGGGAGGTCCTTGATAAATGAGCACTGCTGACCCCCTGAGCGTGTTCAGAGGAAAAACAGACCATCAGCACTTGGTAACTCACTATTTGTATGTATCTTAAGATCAGAAGGATAACCTTGATGCTGTGTGTAGTCTGACCTTGTAGTTCCTCCAAAGGCAGAAACTTGTTTGCCTGAAAACAGGACTGTTTTGTCTGTGGTGCAATGTTGTTGTTCCTTCCTTCTGAGACTCCTTCAGCAAACAGATGCAGATCTGCAGCTGTTCACAGGACCTGCTGGAGCATCCCCTGAGTCTCCTTTGCTGTTCTCTAGGCTGTGGCAGGGGAATTGTTTTTTTTTTCAGTTGAGTGGCCCTTGTGGATGATGGGCAAAGTAGAACAGGCACACTGCTCCCCTCACTAATTCTGGCACCAGGCACACCCAGAATTGTTCCAGCTGTGCCTGCTGACACTGAATAAATGAAATGCTCACAGCTCTGAGGATGTGAAGCACGTGGGGCTTGTTTCTGACTCCATCCAGTGGACAAACCATGTTCTCAGCCTCATGGCAGCCCCTTGCTCTGTCAGGGCTCTGGCCTCAAGTGGCTCTGTCACTTGGTGTTATTTAGGGTGTTAACAAATGTCCCTCTCCAAGTCTTGCTGGACTGGCTGAAGAAGTGTCTGCACCCAGTTGCACTGCTTGTGACCTGAAAGCATCCAGTGTGCCAGGGGAGTTTTGTGTGGGCTCTGAGCCACTTCAGCCAGGTTTAACTTGAGCCAGGACCACCTGGCTCAGCACTGGAGCAGAGCAGTAGCTCTCTAATACCCTGTTCCACGAACTCTGCTGGGAGGGACTGCTGCTATCCAGCTGATACACACCCCACTCTCCCCTGAGCTAGCAGACACCAGCTCTTGAAATGAACCCGTTCTGATTTCTACATTGCAGCTGTTTAATGCTTTAATGTCTGTTTTTTTTTCTCCTAGCACGTTGATGGCAGTTTTTCTGTGAAACCACTGAAACAGAAGCAGATTGTGAGTACCTGTTTCCTTTCTACTCTTGCTTAAAGACTTGCTGGTGTCCCACAGGTGCCTGGCTGTAGCCAGTGGGAAGGTTCAGTGTTCACTGAGAGCCTGAGATCTCACCTCCTTAGCTCAGGTCTTGTAAGCAAAGGCAGCGAGGTGCTGGCAACCCTTAATTTTGTTGTTTTGTCCCCCATCCTGATGTGATGTGCAGAAGCTGGGTAGTGTCTTAGCAAGACTGAGGTTGCATCCAGTCCTGCATAGCCAGAAATAAGCAACTGCAAACTGCTAAGATTGCCAAGAGTTTCAGCTTCTGAAAAGAAATCTGGTAGTGATTCTGCTGCAAGGATGAGCTTGAAATGTCTTCAAGAAAAAAATGAAATTTTGTTGGTCGATCCTTTCAGCTTTAGCTGTGTGCCATGTTTTAGCTTTAAATTAATTTCGCTTCATCTGCTTACTTCATAGCTAGGGATTTCTGATTTGAGTTAAATACCTTTTGCTACCAAGAACGTCATTAAGTGCCTTAATAAGACACTTTTTGCTCTAAGATGTTCATTCCAGTCCCTGGGTCAGAAAAGAGCTACAAGCACTGTCAGTAATCACAGCTCAAGATGGCATTTGGAAAAGCACACAGCACCACTGAAACTGAGATAGCATCTGCACCCTCAGGAGAACAGGGCAGAGGTGTAGAGTCTGTGTCTGGGGTAAACCATCTGTATAACACTGCACATCCTTTGCCATCCCTGCTTTTCTTTTGCCTTCCCCTCCCTGCCTTTGCCAGGGTTGTGGGTACCTTTTGTGGGCGTTGATCAGGAAACAGCAGTGCATGATCTGAGCTGCTCTGTGCTGGGATCAGCTGTAGGGTGAGCACCAACCTGTGTGAAGAAAGTCAGCATGGATGAATACAAACAGATGGACCAGCAGAAAACCACAGCCTGGACTTGGCCAGTGGCTCCTTGTGCTGAGACTGTAAATAAAAAATAAATAAATAAAGTGGAAGCCTTTGGAAGGATAACGTGGTGTGGGATGGGTTGGAGAAGCACGAAGGTGAAGCATTGTGTTCAACCACCTGCTCCTTCTGAATTACTCCCACTCTGGAAACCTGGAGTTCTTCCCAGGAAGAGCTTTGTTGTACTGCTCACCCTTTCCCTACTGGGACAGAAGCTCTCAGGATTTTTAGAGGGAAAGAAGTCAAAAGGAATGCAGACTCCTGCAGAGACTTGGGCCTCTTTCTTCTTGACCTCTTCTGTGCTTTGAGCTGACAACTTCTGCATTCACAGTTGCTCATCATGATCCTCTGAGGAGTCAGGATGCTGGAACAAGGCTCTCTTTGAAATGCCAAGTTACAAAAGAACATCTCCCACATAATTGTTCCCAAACTTCCTGGGTGAGTTGTGAGCTGCTGCAGAGGGTTTTGCTCAGCAGTCCAACAGCTGATCTCATTGCCATGAAATGCAGGCCTAGACCAGATTGTCTGTGAGCTGCACACTGAGTTAAACAGGGAGACTCTGGAATTAGTTTGTTATCACTGATGTGTCCCAGCTCAGAGCATTTCTGAACTGGCAAATGGGCTGGGTACAGCCAGCTCCTGCCCCCACCTTGTCTTGTGTCATCTTCTGCAGCACTGGAATGCCATGGCAAAGCCACTCCTCTTCTGAGGAGAGGAGAGAGGCCAGTTTGACATGGAAATTACAGAGGCCCTGGGATTGATGAGCTCTGTTTAGCACTGGGGTGCTGCTGGCTTGGCTTCACTGCATGTTGGACAGCTACTGAAGATGGCAGGAAAGGGCTTCCTCCCACTTTTTGTGAGAAGTGCCTGTTTGGTGCCCTAAACCCTCTCACCCTTTTACCTGTCGTGAGGGTTTCTGTGGAGAGCACATCCTGCTCTGGGGAAGCTGCTGTGTAGCACCAGGTCACAGAATCACAGATTCATTTAGGTTGGGAAAGAGCTGCAAGATGATCAGGTTCAACCTGGAGCTGATCACCACCATGCCACCCAGCCTTGAACACCTCCAGGGGTGGTGACTCCTCCACTTCCCTGGGCACCCCCTTCCAATGTTTAACAACCCTTTCTGTGAAGAAATTCCTCCTGGTGTCCAACCTGAGCCTCCCCTGGAGTTAAAGATCCTTCTGCAGAGCCTTCCTCCCATCCAGCAGATAACACTCCCACCAAACTTAGCGTTGTCCATGAACTTCCTGAGGGTGTGCTTGATCCCCTCATCCAGATCATCAATAAACATGTTCAATGGGCTGAATCTTTAGTGCCTCAGTGCTGTAATTCAGCTGCTCAGTTTGCAGAAGTCATGGCTTGGAGTTGTCCCAGGCTGGAGTTCTGAGCAACCTGTGCCTCAAGCACCTTTTTCCACCACACCTCCAGTTTAGAGAAGCCACCAAGGGCCTGAGGATGGCAGTAAATGTGTAAATGACACTGAACTAACTTGGAGTTAATCCTGGAGTGCTTCTCATGCTAAGGGACATGGTTTGTCTGTCCTCAGTAGCTTAACCTTATGCTCCCTGGGGGTGAACAGGTGAGGTGGTGTGGCACTAAGGAGCTGTTGGCACAGCCTGTCCCCTGAGGTTGCAAAAATGGGTGGAAGTTCATGTTGGTTAAAGTTCAGCAGGACCTCACAGAGGAGAGGACTGAAGAAGGCTGATTGCCTCTGGAGCTGTGGGTATGAATTTCCAATGTCTGGGACAAGCAG
Organism: Bombycilla garrulus; assembly: GCA_013400315.1. Classification (NCBI taxonomy): domain Eukaryota; kingdom Metazoa; phylum Chordata; class Aves; order Passeriformes; family Bombycillidae; genus Bombycilla; species Bombycilla garrulus. The sequence continues at coordinate 16,033 of VXBU01017866.1, read as the reverse complement.
GGTACTTGTTTTTAGATTATTTTGATAGCTGAGCTAGCCACTTTTGTTACTCTCTGCTCAGACCAGGCAGGATGGGCTCTGAGCGAGGAGAGACTCATCCTCCCAGCTGTTCCTTTGCAATATTTATTTCTGTTACCTTTTCCATGTCACTATAGGGGAGCTCTGGGTGTAACGTGGACATTTGACACAGGAAGGGAGGGAAAACAAACCAGTAAGGACAGAGCAGCTGTCACTCCAGCTGTGGTGTTCTCCCCTAGGTTGACCGGGTGAGCTACCTGCTTCAGGAGATCTACGGCATCGAGAACAAAAACAACCAGGAGACCAAGGTAAAGGGGCCCAGGAGGCTCCCTCAGCTGGGGCTTTCCAGCCTGCACCTTCTGCTTCTGAGCTGTACGATGGGGATTGTCAGGGCAGTGTGGAGGTGCTTCCACAGTCAGGTCTCTGTCGTTCCTGCAGGCACCCAAGAAGCCCAGGGATGACAGATCTCCTCCCTGCTGTCAAACAGGCAGTGGAGTTGTGCTGGGTAATTGTAGGCAGCGTGAGGCTCTTGAGAATGTTCTCTGTGGCTGGGACTGCTACGAGAGAAGGGCAGCAATGCCCCAGGGGTGTGTCAGAGCACTGATTTTTAGGATCTGTAGAGAGCCAGTGTTGCTGCCTCTCTGCAGTCGTGCCTGGTGTCTGTGCTTTGCTCTCATTGCTCCTTCATGTTCTGCTTGGGGGTTCTGTGTGTTCCTGTAGTGTTTCAGAGAACTGAGCTCTCTAAAGCTTGCCAGTGTCTAGAAACATTCCTCTTGCATTCCCCAGGCGGAGGGAGCACAGCACCCCTAAGGGAGGTACATGCAAATGCCATAACCACAAATGTTTCCCATCTTGGGGCAGGAGCTGCTGCTGGATCCCAGCATGCTGCACAGGTTGTGGGACTGCTTTATTCTTCCTTCAGCCTTTGTAGAGCTGCCCTTTGCTGCCACCTGGGCTGTGGGGTGTGTGCAGTGCTGGCCTTGGGATCACACTGCTCCGGGCTGAGGAGTCCGTGATTTGCACACAGTGGAGTAACCACGGAGCAAGACAAGCAGGATTTCCTCTCCAGTGCCCTGCCCAGAGCGTCCTGTGATCCCTATCTGCCTGTGCCAGCAGGTAGCACCTGAAGAGGCAGGAGAGAGAAGTCTTTTCCAAGATATTTCTTACACAGGATTGAGGGAGGGAATTAGCAGGATTGAAGGCTTCTTTTTGGGCCTTCCAGGGTCTCGTGATGAATCTCGTGATCCAGCAATCCTGTGTTCCTGGCCCATCACACAAGTGGCCTGGGGCCATTTTTGCTCTTCCTTGTTCAGCAAACCATGTGAGTGGGACAGCAAAGAGCTTGCTCTCCCTCCAAAACAAGCCTGGGTGAGGATGTGGCAGCAGCACAATTGCTGTTTACACCGAGGTTGCCCATGGGCTGGCACTGTTAGCCCTGCTGACCAAAGGGGCCCCAGGTGAAGATGGGGGGTACCTGGGTCATCATGATGGGCTGTGACACAACTTCTGTGACACCAGCTGGGAGACTGTGGAGTTTTCTGGTGTCAGTCTGGTGGCTGGAGAGTGAGTTTCTCTCCCAGCGTGATTGGTGGCTGTGATCCAGTTTGTGGGGCTCTGAGAAAGATGGGTGTGAAGCACGTTCATGTTGAATGGACACACTGAGCATTTTACCAGGGTAGCTGTGGGCAGGTGGGTGCCCTGGGCTGGTTCTCCTGCAGCTGCATCAGAGCTTGTGCTAGCAAGGGGATGCAGGAGAATCACTCACTTGCTCAGGGGACCTGTGGAAGCTGGGCTAGACACGACTGGAATGACAGGCAGCACACAGCTCCTTTTGGGGCTGCTTCTGTGGGGAAGAGAGGCCAGAGTGCCAAAGAGTTCACTTCCCTATTGACCCTGGAGACGTCAGGATGGGAGGCAGAAGCTTGTTCATGGTCAGTCTCAGTCAAGGGGATCCCTGCCCCAAAATGGGTCCCCTGTGAACAGACCATGGCTCTGGGGAAGGACAACTGTGCCATGAATTCACAGTGCAGTGCCCTGAGGAAGGAGTACGAGCACGGCTGTGTGGGCTACACTTGCTCTCCTTGAGGAACCCCTGCTGATTGCTGCAGAAAGAGAATTTCCAGACTTTTGTGTGGGAAATTCCCCAGGCTCCTGTCCCTTGGCAGCTTGGCATAGCCCCCACCGCTCCCTTGCCTCTCCTTGCAGCCTTCAGACGACGAGAACAGCGACAACAGCAACGAGTGCGTGGTTTGCCTGTCGGACCTGCGGGACACCCTGATCCTGCCCTGCCGCCACCTCTGCCTCTGCAACACCTGCGCCGACACCCTGCGCTACCAGGCCAACAACTGCCCCATCTGCCGGCTCCGTGAGTGCCCCGGGCCCTCCCCATCTGCCCCATGTGCCCCATCTCCCGCTCCGTGAGTGCCCCTGCCGCTCCCCGGCTCCTGATGAGGCACAGCCGGCTGGGAGGAGGAGCTTCTTTTCAGTACCCACCCCAAGGTTCGGCATCGCACGTGCCGCTGCTCTCCCTGGCGCCTGGAGATTCCCGGCACGTAGAATAAATGTCCCCAGACAGGAGAGCAGCATGGCTCTCTGTCCAGTGCCTCCCTGGCCACTCGCCCTGTCCCTGGGGTGGATCTGAAGGTGCAGGTGCTCTGGGCTGTGCTGTGTTGGCAGTTCTTGTGTTTTGGCGAAGATGATGGAAAATGCCCCAAAGGAAGGGATGGAGAAGCTTTATTCTGGCTGAGAGAGCAGCCAGCACCACTGGAGGGCTGTCCAAGTACATAGCATGATTTATTTTTTTTTTAATCTTCTGACAGCCTTACCCAGATTTCACCAGGAGGCAGGGATGAGATAACCGTCAGTTTGGAGTCTTTTGCTCTGCCAGGAGTTAGGAGGATTTGCTTAACCCCTGCATTGCTCAGCTCTCAAAAGATGGAAAAACATGAATACATGTTTGGATATTAAGGCAGCATTTGCTGAATGCTGTGTTTTTTCTCAAAAGCACAGAGGCACAGGAGGCCCTTGAGAAATTTGTGGTTTTGCTGGAAGGGGCAGAGTGTGTATTTTACCCCCTGGTCTCTGAGGTATTTGATTGTTTCTAACTGACAATTCTCAGGGAAAGAAATAAAGAGCCTAAGACAGATGTTTGGCCTGAGAAATTAAGTCCAAACATGGCAAAGAGCAGTAATGAAAAGCAAGATCTCACCAGAGGAAGTGCCAGACAGCTTTGACTATAAGTAACACATCATGAAAGACGGGAACAGCATTGTCTCATCTGCAGTCTGTTGGGGAGTAGGTTGTGTTTGTTTGAAAAATGCCCCCATCTCAGACTTCCTGGGAATCTGCTTCTGGGGAGTGCAGAGGCAGCAAGGATAGATTTGTAACTCTCTTCTTGGCTCTAGGCTGATCTTGAAGGGACTGGGTGCAACAAGAACTAGGGAGATGCTTGGCAAGGTCTCAGAGCTGCACCAGAACAGATGTCTGGCTCGTTTGTATGTGCCCTTGGCACAGAGGAATGAGCAATATTAAAGATCTGCAGATAGAAGAGATCTGGAGGCAGTGGAGATCAAGGCTGTGGTGGGGGGAGGATGGAGGGGTGGCTGTACTTCTGGAGGCAGGAGTACAGCCACTAACCCTTCAGCTAGAGCCTTTCACCACCACAGCTGGTGGTGAAACCTCAGCCCTGAGGTTTGTGGGGTCTGAAGGAACCCAGAGGGGTTTTAATGAGTCCCCCACGCAACCTGTAGCATGCAGTGCACTCCTGAGGCCGAGCTCACGTTTTTCTTACTGTGTCTTTGTGACCTACCCTTAAAGGGAACTTTTCTGGGCCTCTGCACTTGTACAGTAGCTGAAGTACCCTGTCCATGACTGCACTGGGGCAGGCAGTGCCTGTTCTCCACAAGGGCTCTGTGAACCCAGTCTTTTTCAGCCAGCAGATCCCTTCCCCGTGTCAATCAGTGGACTGGAAGCCCAACCCCATCGCTTGGCTTTGGGGGGCCCCATGGCCCCACTCCCCGTGCCCAGGGGAGCTTCCTCATGCCAGCAGCGTGTCTGTGGCAGGGCTGGGAGCTCTGGCACGGCCTGGGCTGTGCACTGACCAGCTGCTGCTCTCTCCCAGCCTTCCGTGCCCTGCTGCAGATCCGGGCGGTGAGGAAGAAGCCGGGGGCTCTGTCGCCGGTGTCGTTCAGCCCTGTCCTGGCACAGAGTGTGGACCATGACGAGCACTCTGTAAGTACCTGGTGACCCCTGTGCGCAGCCTGGCCGCTGCTCTCAGCCTGAGCCAGCAGCTGGGGGGTGCATGAGTTGTTTGGGCTGGTGGCTGGTGGCCCTGTGACCTCGGGAGGGCTCCTCCACTGAGGGCTTCCCAAGCAGTGCTGCCTTTTCTTATCAGCCTGCTGGATTAGTAACACAACTGGGTTGGAGGAAACAAATGCACAGAAACCTCAGGATGAGAGAGTTTCTTGTTGCCTGGCCCAAGGGAAAAGTGGCAGACTCTGGGCATGACAGGGTGGGAGCTGTGAAAACAGGGCAGAGGGGTTCCAGTTTGACTTGCACACACATCTCTGTGGCAGCACACGGGTGAAATGCCCTTGGCACTGGGGTTCCCAGCCTGGGAGTTAGAAATGCCTCCTTGTGGCAGCTTTCCCGGGTGTCTTGGCATGCATCTGAGGGAGTCTGGGATGGGAATGTTGTGCTGGTGGCCTCAGGGCCCAGTTGCATGTCCCCAGTGTGGTAAGGGCAGCAGCTCATTGCCTGAGCAGCACTGTTGCACAGCTGGCTCTGGTGAGACACCCAGATTAGAATGAGGAGAAGGACAACTGCATCTAGATCATCCCACAGGCTTTCATGGGAACAGATACTGACAGAGAAAAAGGTTGGGTTTATCCATCTGCCCTCTGCTGTTCAGCTGGGGCTGAGGAACAGGGTGGTGGAGAAGCCCCGAGGGCGGTTGTGAAGCAGAGCGTGGTGTGTGGAGGACACGGGTGCTGTCACCTGCAGCGAGCTGAGGAGATGCTGTGTGTCTCTTCCTGTCACTAACCTCAAGAAACAACTTCTTTAAAACGTGGTTTTCTCTTGGCAGCACCCCTTTAAAGCCCTTAAGGTGAGCTCTGTCTCCCTGCCCAGCAGGAAGCCTAGGAGGGAAGTAAGAACAGTAAGTGGACTCGGCTGGTTGCACTTGGCAGCTCTGTGCCAGCAGTGTCACCTGCACGTGGCAGTGCTACACACGAGGGCTTGCTGACACGCTGGGTTTGGCCTGTGCCCCTGCCAGGCTGTGACACTCCACGTCCTTCACACTGCAGTGAGATGCTCACACCCTGCACAGATGTTCACTGACATCCCTGGTTTGCCTGGGGAGGAACAAGCAAGAAGGAAGCAGCGTGGCACAGGGATCTGGTGCTGACTCTCAGGGGCTCTCCCCTGGCTGATTTATGGTTCTTGGCCAGGATGTTCTCACAGCTTCACAGGACTGTGGGCAAGCTGCAGTCCCCACAACTCATCCCAAAGCTTCCTTGCACTTACCTCATCCCCTTGGCAGTTCGGTGTGGGCCCGTCTTGCTGTGGTTTGTGGTGCTGGGATGTAGAGCAGCAGCTTGAGCTGGTCTTGCATTCAGGAGCACTGGCTGTGACAGGCTGGTTTGCTTTTACAGGAACAGGAAGGATGGAGCTTGTCTGGCTGGGACCTCTGAGTGGGTTTGGGAGTGTGTGACTGGAGTGCTGTGCTGGGGACAGCATGAATGGCAGTTGTGGGGGTCCAGGAGGTGGGAAGGGCAAAGGTGAGGGAGCCCCCAGGCCAGGAAGGCTGTTTGTGCCCTCTTTGTTTACTCCCATCAAACGCAGCCATGGCTGTTGTCTCTGTCAAGAAGGTTTGAGTTTTCTTTTGCTCAGGCCAGCTCAGATGCTTGGCTTTGTAGGAACATGGCTTGCTGAGCTTGTCAAGTCTGGAGAAAACCTGGTGCTGGTTCAGGTTTGAAGCCTCATTCTGGCATGACCTTGCTCTGCAAGCCTCCCAGAGGGACTGGCAGTGTTCTGGGGCTGTGGTGTGAGTGTCCCAGAAGGGAGTGATGTCTCAGTGAGGGTGTCAGCCATCAGCTGGGAAATCCTCCTCCAGCCTCTGAGCAACCTGAGCTTTCACCGCAGCAATGGGCAGCCTTTGAACCCTCAGGGCCTGCACTGCACAGCCAGGAGAAAAATCCCAAACAGGAATCCAAGGGGGTTTGTCTCCCTGACTTTTCTGTATACAGAATAGTACAGCTGAGCTGCTGTCTGCAGATGAAAGGTTTTTTAGAGATGGCTTTTGGCCCAAGCACCTACAGCTGGCAGCAGCTGGGAACCCATCCCATGTTTGGCTGAGCTGTTTATCTTCAAAGCTCATAACCCTCACAGAACCAATTCTGGGATGTGGGTTGATGATTGACCCTGGGTCCCACTCACGTGTCACTCCTCACCAGACCTAACTCCTCCTGTGACCACAGGTGAGTCAGCTCAGCATTCAGCTCACGCCACATTAGGGGCTGTGTTGGAACAGGCTGCTGGGCAGGCTCATCTGCAGCTGTGTGACTGGGACATGAGGCACACAGAGGCCGTGGAGGTTCATGGCCAGGCTTAGCAGCACTGTGCCATCCTCTGTACAACTTAGGACTACGGGGCTGAAACATCTCCATTTAATGTAGCCTGAACCGTGGGAGTGTCACCTCTTGATTTGCATCAGGCTGGGCTGAGCTGCCTAGTTGCAGCATAAACCCTATTTGTCTCCGTCCATGGGGTTGTTATGATCAGGAGGATTTTTGGAGTTAAACCAGTGTTGATTTAATGGCTTTGCAAGGGTCCCTTTGACTGGCAGCTTTGTGATTTACCGAGGGAATGAGAATTGCTGTGGTTTTCCTTCCTCCTTATGAGCTCAGTGCTTCTGGGATCCCTTTCCTGCCTTTTAGCAGAGGTGACTGTGCAGGGAGCCAGTGTTAGCAGCTGAGAGGACATGGGAGAAATGGAATTGGGGTTCAAGAGGCTTCAAGAGCCATCTCTCCGCTGCTGCACACATGCTCCCCTCCTTCAGCTCTGCCTCGGAGACACTGGTAGTGCTGTGAAACCCAGCTGCCTGTTCCATGGCTGGGAGCACGAGTGGGATGTTCACTGGGCTGGAAGGGAGCCACTGGAGGAGCTTCCAGGGGAAAAAAAATCCCAGTGTATTTTATAGCAGCTTTTTAGGAGCCTGCTTTCTCACCGTCCTTGCCCAGCTCTTGAAGGCACAGCAGGGGGATGCCCAATCTCTCAAGCACTGCTCTGGGAACTTGCCTGGAGCATCACCAGCATTGCAGCCCCGAGGAGAACGTGTGCCAGTTGCCAGGGAAGGAGCCGAGGAGTGCTGGAGAGGTGGCTGTGGGGCTGGGCAGCCTGGGGGGCAGGGGCCTTCCAGCCTGGTGATAATCTCCTACCACCCCCCATCTTTGTCCCCCGCAGAGCTCTGACAACATCCCCCCGGGCTACGAGCCCATCTCGCTGCTGGAAGCGCTGAACGGCCTTCGCTCGGTTTCGCCCTCCATGCCCTCGGCGCCCCTGTACGACGAGATCAGCTACTCGGGGCTGGGGGACGGGGTCCCTCCCGCCAGCCGCCCCCTCGTGGCCGTGGACAGAGCCCTGGAGGGTGGCCACCAAAAGGGCAAGCGCAGCAAGTCTCCAGACAGGTCAGCAGCGCACGGCTCCGCTCCTCTTGCATGCCCTGAGGCTCGGCGGCCGCAGGAACTGGGAGCCAGGAGAGGGCTCTGGGTGGTCCCATCACTGCTGGAACGGCTAGCTCAGAGTTTAGGGGCCACCAGGTGCTTGTGGCAGAGAGACAACCAGGACACTGTCCCTGCATTCAGCTTGTGTAAGCTGTATGTTAAGGGCTGGCTCTGTCACCAAAAGAAAGAGGATTTTTAACAAGGAAAGGGCACTGGAAAGGGCCATAAAGCTCATCTCATTGCAACCCCCCGCTGTGGACAGACAATTTCCACTGTCCCAGGATGCTCCAAGCCCTGTCCAGCCTGACCTTGGGGACTTCCATGGGTGGAGCAGCCACAGCTGCTTTGGTTGACCTGTGCCAGGGCCTCACCACAGTAAAAACTTTGGATAGAAATGTCTCCTTCCCAATGCACTTAGTGCTAGAATTTACATTTGATATCCAAACCTTATTGGATTTCAGCTTTCCATGGAGCTCTTCAGGAGCAAAGGAATGGGAGAGGAGGGACCTGGATTTCAGAGCATGAAGTGCTGAACTGAGATCCTGTAGTTCTTATCTGAAGGCTGCTCTGTTGGCCCTGTGATGGAGGGTTTAGGTGAGGACAGGGGGTTGTTCAGATCAGACTGGGTTTGTTCCTGGCACTCCTCACTGTGTTCCAGCCCAGATTTTTGCCTGGGAAGGGAGCCCTGAAAGAGTGAGGAGCAGAGAGGGACCTGAACCTCTGGTTGCTGTGCCAAGTTTGGCACCACTTGGCTCTGTCCCACCCTGCTCCTGCTGTTCTCCATGTACTGGAGGCCCTGGTGAATTCAGCTCCCCAGTCTGAGCTCCTGCTCACAAGAGTTGGCTTGTGCTGCCCTCCAGGCCCCAGGGTGCTGGCAGCTCCCTGCAAATGGAGTTTTTCTTGCTGCAGCACACTACGGTCTCCCTCATCCCCAATCCATGAGGAGGATGAGGAGAAGCTCTCCGAGGACTCTGACTCGCAGGCGGTGCTGAGTGGGGGTGAGCTGGTCCTGAGGGAGACCAGCTCTCCAGAGGTAAGTGTGTGCTCTGCTGGGGGGCTGCTGGGACATGGGAAGTGCCTCCTGAAGGGCAATTGCCCGGAGCCAAGAGTCTCGGCTGCTTTAGTTACCCCTAGGGCTCCATGGGGAAGGATGTAGCCACTCCCTGTGCTCCTGACACCTCTTTGGGAGTGGAAAACCACTCGGCTGGAGCCATGGCAGAGCTGACCTTCCCCAGCAACCTGGGTGAGCCCAGCAGTGTTTGGGGCAGGGGTGGGAGCTGGGCCTTAGGAGCTTCCAGTGTCCACTGCTGGTAAGACCCCTCCATCCCAGCCTGTGGTGCTACAGTCTCTCTGCTCCTGCCCTGGAACAAGCCCTGGCCCTCAGCACAGCTCCCTGGAGAAAGCCAGAGCAGGAGAATGGCCCAGCACAGGCCTCCAGCTACAGAACTAACCTGTGCTGTCCTTCCTTGCAGAGCGTGGCAGGGGAGGAGATGGAGGAGGCCTCGTCGGGGCAGCAGGGTAGGTGTGGGTGCAGCCAGAGCTCGGCTCGGTGTCCAGCGCTCTTGTGGTGGGACAGGGACAATTGGGGAATGAACAAATGAGCTCAAAAACACCCAGCCCTCTAAGTCTATCTCTGAAGCTCTGTTCTTCACCAGGGAAAGTTGCCAGGGTCTTTCTTGGAGGTGAGGGAGCAAAAATCCACAGGTCTCCCTGGTTTATTTGCCAAGCATCTCACCTCGCTCTGAGCTTTACTCAAGTCGAGCTTTCCATGCCATGAGCTCTCGTTGTACCAGTGAGGACACCACTGGGGTCCTGGTGAGAGCACATCCACAGTACGGGGCACACAGAATGCGTCTCTGGGTCTTTGGGATGGGTCTCTGGTGCTCAGTCAGCACCCAGAGGGGTGAGAGAGGAGCGATGGGCACGTTTTGGGCCACGAGGCTGCAAGAGGTGGCCCCTTGGCACTGTGACCCAGGCCAGTCTGACTGGCACTCCTGGCACATCGGTGGGGCTGGGAGGGCCTGGGGAGCTTCCTCACATGGCAGAGCTGGCCCCACGCTGGCCGAGGGGCGCGTCCCCCTCCGTCTCCCGGTGCTATGCTGGGGCTGAGGGGCCGCGCTCTCGGCTGGTTCCAGGGAGCCGCCCGCCCTCGGTGGAGGACGTGCTGCAGGACGGCGGCTGCGGCGAGAGCCGGAGCCTGACGCGCTCCGAGAGCGACCCCCCGGTCGACGTGTTCCTGCCAGGTAACGGGCGCGCCCTCGGGGCCGGAGCTGCCGCCGCGGCTCCGGGGGGTCTGTGGGGCTGTGTGCTGCAGCCCCAGCGTGGGACTGGAACGCTCCTGCCCGGGGCACGGGCTCCCGCTTCCTGCCGGCGGGCAGAGTGAGCGCTGGGCACGGGGTAGCTTGGCCACCTTCTCTCTGCTCCCTCACCCTCGTGTCTCTGTCCTTCCCCTCCTTTCTTCTCTTTGGGCCGCAGCCGCTCCCTGGCACAGTTCTGTGTGACAGAGGTCTCCTGTGCTCCCAAATGTGCTCCTGCTTTTGGGTGAGGGGGGGAACCATCCGGGCCCGCAGCTGGGGGCCGGGACAGTGCTGTCCCGGCGGGGAGGGTCCCGGTGTGCCGTGCTCTGGGCACGCCTGTGGGGCACCGCACTGTCCTCACCTCTGTTGTTGTTGCAGCCTGTTTTCTTCCGTAGAGTCGCAGTCTGTTCTGAGTTACCTCTCTAATGTCTCCTTCCCTCTCTGTCTGCCTTCCTCCCTCCTGTCTTGGGCAGCACTGGGTCCCGATTCCTGCTCTGTTGGTATAGAGGAGTAAGCTGGTACGTCTTCTTGTTCTTCTTATGCACCCCTGTTGTGTGGGGCAGCAGGGCCCTCCTGGGGATGGGGCAGGGAAGGAGGGGCAGCAAACCAGCTGGGCTGCACTGTGTCCTCACTCCCCTCCCATTCCTAGCACAGCATCCCTGCTGCCCCTGAGGGCCAGGCCGCCAGGCAGGGCAGCACAAACCCCTCCCCACTGGCTTCTGCTCGAGTGTGGGCTCTGCTGCCTCCTGAGCGCCACGGACATCCAGGCCCCTGCTGCCTTCTCCCAGGCCGAGGCAGACAATGTCCCCTCAGTGTCCCCTCAGTGTCCTGTGCCCCAGCTGTGACACTGAGCCTGCGTCTGAGGAGATGAGTGCTTGGCTCCAGCCCCTCTCCTGCGGTCGGTCCAGGCTAGGAGTGGCTGAGCGCCCTGCCAGGGCTCTTAGACGCCAGGGCTCTCATCACTGAGGCCGAACTCCCTGTCTTCACTCAGGCTCGTCCGACTTCACCAAGACGCTCCCCGTCCGCGGCACCGGCAGCCCCACGCAGCCCCTTCTCTTTGAGCAGACCCGTCTGCACCTGGAGGACGAGCAGAGCCTTCCGTGAGCGGGCCCGGAGCCTGCCCTCAGTGTCGGGCCCCGCCGGGCTCTCCCGGCCAGCGCGGGGTCCCGCACCGCCGCGGTTCCGGCACAGCCCGTGCATGTTCCCTGGCGGTGGGTAGGGGCTGGTGCCGTGTTTTTACGTGTGAGGTGCGTGTGTGGACCGGGCGGGGGTTTGGGGTTCGGGTGGGCAGATGAAGGACACTACCGATGTATATTTTGTACTTACCGAGCACAGCCCTTTGCTGTCACTGCCCCTGTACATAGCTGTGGCCCTCCCTTGCCTTGCCGGGGCGCGGGGCTCCGCGGGAGCAGGGCAGCGCGGGGTTCGGCCAGGCCCAGCCCGGGGCAGAGGGGGCCGCGGGGGTCAGCCCCGGCCCGGCCCGTTCGGGGTGACCCCGCGCCCCCCGCTCCCGCAGAGCCCGGCGCTGCCCACGCCGTGTGCCTTGTTCTGCTTCTGCGGAGGGTCCCGGGGCACGTCCCCCCTGCCCTCCCCGTCTATGTTTGTAGTAATAAACCCGTGGAGCAGCCACGCGAGTCCGTGTGCGCCGGGGGGAGCCGGGAAGGGCTGAGGGCGGCGGGACCGGAGCGCGCACCGGGGGCGGGGCCAGGGGATCGGGACTGAGGGGGAGGAGCAAGGGATTGGGGCGGGGGTGTTGCGGAGGGGGCGGGGCCAAGAAGCAGGGGCGGGGCTTGTTCCG
>VXBU01017859.1:0-32743 GCA_013400315.1 Bombycilla garrulus | reverse complement strand
ATTCCCCTCCATGTCTGTGGCATATTAGGTGCTTTGTTGGAGCGCTAAAAGGAGACTCCTTAGGGCCCTCTTCCAGGTGCTCTCCCACAGATCAAACGCTGAGGGGGTAAGGCGGCACTGGACTAAATCATGGAGGTCAGCTGGAACAAATTCGAGAGATGTAAGTGTTCCCTTCATCATCCCTTTGAATATTTCACTTTCCTGAGAAAACTCTTTCTGAGTTTTGCATAATTCCTTTTACTTTGGTAGGAGAAGGGCTGGTACTGTCTAATCAAATTCCCCTTACCCACATAAGAAACAGGAGCGGCAGAAAAGATAATTCCCTCCCCCTGCTTCAGATCTCTGGGGCTTCCCCTTTCGGCTCTGCCCTGGTGGGAGCTGGCTTGGGATATGCTCCCTTGGGAGTGTGGGAGGCACCACCCCCGGGGGCGATTGGGAAGGGTCCTTTTTCCCCCACAGCCCCTCACGGCTCGGTAAGGAGAGTAACTCAGGCCCCGGCTCCGCCCCCAAACTCGTGGGAACGGGCCCCAGCCCTGTACCTGGACCCGCCCCCAGATTCGTGGGAACTGGCCCAGGCCTCCTCCCTGGACCTGCCCTTGAACTCGCCCACGGCCCTGCTCCCTGTCCCGGCCTCTCCCATGGCTAAACTAGTCTTGCAACATTCCTGGGCCGGGTTGCAGGATGACGTGTGCGGGAGGGGGCAGGGAGGGAGCCGGGGAGGAAGCCCAAGGGATGGAAGGGGTTTTGGGATTGGAGGGGTTTTGGAGAGAGGAGAAGCAAAGCGAAGGGGTTATGGGAGGAGATAGAAATGGGGTAGGGGGAAGGTTCTTCCACGTGGTTGCTGCCATGATACCCAGCCACATGGCTAGCACTGGCATGCAGCCCCGCGGGTGGGTTAGAGAGGTGCAGGGAAGGAACTTCGGCAGTGTGCGCACCACTGCCAGAGCCGGAGTGCTGAGCAGGAGACAGGGGGCCGGGGAAACAGTGGCTGTACCACAAACCCTACATTTGCCGGGCTGCCTCATGTGTCCTTCCCAGCTCAGGGGCAGAGGGTCTGGGAGGAGGGGTAGGGGAAAACTCAGGGGAATAGAGTTTTTCCTCTGGTTGTTTTTCCATTCCTTTTTTAAGCAGTTCTTTTTGGACTAAAAGGAACACTGGGAGAAATTTTGGTGCCTTTTTATCCCCCTATTCCTCTTTGGATGTTAGGAATTCCCCAGTTTTGTCCCATGTAGAAATAGAATCTATATTTTGCTGGGTAAATTGAGGAAAATGGAAAAACAACCATTGAAGAAATTTGATTATCTTCCCTTTAGAAATTTTGTAATTCCCACAGGCTAAGATATTTTGGATTTTTTGTATATGTGTCCCTCTGAGGTGCAGAAAGTCGAGAGCCCATTATGATGTTAATTTGCAATCTGCGCAAGTTTCTACCTTTTCTTACAAGTCCAGATCTGTTCCCAGCCTAGGGAAGTGCCTGCCCACATGGCTGGCTATCTGCGTGGGGGTTTCTCACTTTTTCCTGGGAGACTTCAGCCAGCTGTAATTGTAAGAATGTTTCCTCTTCCAATGCTCATTTGCTGTGGGCAGCCGGCAAGTTCCGGCATCACCTTCTGTAACTAGTGCTGTGCAAAAACACAACAGAAGCTACGGTGTAGTTGACGACCCGAAGACCATTAAATCCACAGGTGGATATCCAGCTAAAACGTGGAGTCTCAGAATCCCCACGACTTTGGGCACCAACTGTAGTCATTCTCTTTGTCCTGAAGGCTAAATTGGAAACTCTTAGGCTTAGGAGAATTGCTACAACGACGAGGAAGAGGGACACTTGATTCTCATTCTACAGAGTTCTGGTTTAATTCAAAACTTTATCGCTAGGCAGAGCATGGGGGAAAGGTCAGAAGCAGTTGCCTGCCTGGGAGCAGAGAGAAAAGAGACCCGAGTCACATGTCCCGGGAAGTTTTATCTCCTAGGGGACAGGGGGAATCTGGGAAGAGGGGACCACTGGCCAATGGGATGGAGGGAGAAGCTACATCCCAGGGGCAGGGGGGAATGTGACCCACCACCAGAGATAGAGTGTGGGGAAAAGTATAACCAGAAACCTTAGTGCACATAAATCCAGTGCATCCAAAACCCAGTGTAAACAACAAGTGTCTACCACAACAGGTCTCCTTGAATAAGTTAATTTATCTCTAACCTTTAATGTCTGTCTATGCTGTGAGACTCAAATTTTTGTAATTATTTAAATACTTTATTAGGAAGGTAAAATCTCTCTTAATCAAAAATACAAGTATGAATGTCTTGCAGCCAAGGAAACAATATTTTTCAAAATTATTTTGAATACATTTATTTTTCAAAGATATTAAATGTAAGTATACCTTACTGATTTTGTTATGCTGTTATTGAATAAGTGACTTTTAAAATATATTTTAGTATGAAAATTATATACTTCTGAAATCAATAAATAACACTTGATTTACATTTACATTTTTGAAAACTTGCTGCAAATATTGATATCTCTTAGAAACTAAATATAGTTTAGTCAGATTTTGCAGTTAGAGAACAGTTAGTTTTCAAATCTGTGTTTCTGGTCATAGGAATTCCAACTGTCAAATCAGATAAAAATATTAAAATTTTTCTGCACATATGGTCCAACTTAATTCCAACAAAGTAATGTTTCAATGCTAACATGCATATTATAAGTTTAAACATATGGCTGTAAGTGCCTTCTCTGTACATTGCTGATTCTGTGGCAAAAAATACAACAGCCACTGGAGGACTGATATTTCTAAAACAGAGCGGTCCTTTAAAGTATATTAAGATGAACTTTTAGAACTATCATTGGTGCAAGCTTTTAAGGTCCAAAATAGGTCTGATAAAAAGGTAAAAAAATCAAGAAAAAGTTCTTGACATTTCCTAGTAGTAATAACAGACCACAACTACCTGTTACCTGCATCACTAAAGTGTACAAATGGACAGGACATACAGTGTTATTTCTGTCCAAGCAATATGGTAAAACAAATCAGATCATTTTATTAAGTTCTTTGTTACCAACTCAATTGAAGTATTAAAGAGCTCTGTTTTTACATTTATCTGAATTCTGATAAAGTAAAGGTTTAACTTAATGTTTGGCTTATCTTTAAGAATTACAAAATTAAGCTCTTTTGTTTCTCTGAAGGCTTCAAATGCATCCTAATCTGTCTTTAACATGGCAATTGTCCTGTGTACAAACTCACACTCATTCTTATTCCTGCAAAAACGACACTTGCATGTGTTTAATGAAATTACATATTAGCAACTATTACATTCCTAGTTTGGTGCCTTACATTCTCTTTCAAAAGGATTCTAACGTTTAGAAAAAACAAACTAAAGAAATCTGGTGGAAAGATATATTTTAATTAGTATATTTAGAGGTATATTTTTAGAAGATTTTATTTTATGCTTGTATAACTGTCTACCCCCAGAAGATAATATCTGATGTCATATTTCATCCTGCCATTCCACATGTAGGTCAAGATTTCCTTGCCATTTGGTTGGAAGACAGTGCTAATTAAAATAAAGATAAGCCGTGCCAAGATCTGATGTATTTTTCTTGTCCAAACATGAGGAATTAGCAAAAAACCCCTATTAAATAACATGTAGAATCTAGCCCAACTACTTCCAAGGTGCTTTTCCTTACATTTTTAAAACTGTGGTAGAATTAAGCAGAGAAGGAATACTACAATACAACAGGATATTGGAATTATCTCGGGTTGTCTTAATATATGTAAGTCAGTATCATGGTGGATATTGCAAAATATTAAACAACAATTGCACTTCATAGAATCATAGAAGGGTTTGGATTGGAAGGGCACCTCAAAGATCATCTAGCTCCAATGTCCCTTGTGTGGGCAGGGACACCTTCTACTAGACCAGGTTTCTCAGAGCCCCATCCAATCTAGCCTTCAACACTTCCAGGAATGTGGCATCCACAAATTCCATGGCTAGTTTATTCCATCATCTCACCACCCTCAGAGAAAAAAAAAAAATTGTCTGGTAATAATTTAAACCTACTCTCAATCTGATCAGATTCCCCTTTGTCTTGTAAATAGTCTTGCCTCATCTTTCCTATAAATTCCCTTCAAGTACTAGAAGGCCACAGTTAAGTCACCTCAAAGCCTTCTCTTGTCCAGGCTGAAAAGCCTCAATTCTCTCAGCCTTTCCTCATAGGAGAGGTTTTCCCTCCCTCCAATGAACTGAGTTTCCCTCCTCTAGGCTTTATCCAACAGCTCCATGTCCTTCCCGTGCTGGGGAGCCCAGAGCTGGATGCAGAACTGCAGGTGGGGTCCCACCAGAGCAGAGCAACATTTGGCTTTCTGGGCTGTGAATGCCCATGGCTGGGTCATGTCCAGCCTCTCACCCACCTGCCTGAGGGGCCACGTCCTTCTCAGTAGGGCTGCTCTCCATCTGTTCATCCCCCAGCCTGCCCTGACCCAGGTGCAGCATTTTGCACTCAGTTTTATTAAACCTCATGAGATTCCCATAGACCCATTTCTCAAGCATATCCAGGTCCATCTGGATGGCATCCCATCCTTCAGGTGTGTCAAAGGCATCACTCAGCTTAGTGTCATCAGCAAATCTGCTGAGCGTGCATGCAATCTCTTAGTCTATGTCCTTAATGAAGGTAATAAATAACACTGGTGCCAATAAACACCCCTGGGGGACACCATCTGTGTGGTTCTTGTTGAAGCAGAGATCCTGTAGAAGGGTAGAGGTTTCCTCCAATGGTCCTGTGGTGATGTGGAAGGGTCTTGTCCTTCCTCTGGGAATCCAGTGGGAGAAAAGGCTGCCCCTCTGGGAATCCAGTAGAAGGCAATTTGCTGTTCTGTCCAAAATCCCAAATTTTATCCAGGAGGGAATTCTTGGCTTCTCCCCCTGGGTGGAGCATCTCACAGTGGGTTGATGTCATTCTATGAGTCATGTGGTGGGTCCTTGTTTGCCCATTAAACAGAAATGGCTCCCAGAGGGAGTTATCTATAACCCGTGGGGCAAGGCATTGATGGCCCATTAACAGGAGATACTCCGGGGGAGGAGGCAAGGAAAACACTGCCCCTCTTGGTTTCAGCAGCTCATGAAGATAGTGATAGAATACATACCTTTGGTCACGTCTTTACATTGCAACCTAGGACAATTATCACAGGGATGTTTTAGCTATTGCTGAGCAGTGCTGATACAATGTCAAGGCCCTCTGTGCCTCTCACTACTGCCCTACCAGCAAGGAGGCTGAGGGTGCACAAGGAGTTGGGAGGGGACACAGTTAGCATAGCTGGCCCCACTGACCAGAGGGATGTTCCAGACCATACGACGCTTTGTTCAGCAACAAAAACTAAGGAAAGAGGAAGGAATTGGGGTGACCTCTGAATTGACTTCCCAAGTCACCACAGAAACATGATCCAGTCTTGTTTTCCTGAAGATGGCTGAACGCTGGCCTTCTGTCAGGGAGTGGTGAGTGAATTCTATATTTTTTTTTCTTGTGTGTGGAGATTTTGCCCTGCCTATTAAACTGTCTCTGTTTAACCCACCAGTTTTTTCAATTTTATCATTCCCATACTCTCCTGCAATCTGAAGTGGGGCAGTCAGTAAGTGGCTGTGTGGAGCTTGGCTGCCCACTGGGGTTTAAATTATAACAATGGAGTATTGCATCTAGGAAAATTAAAAAGTGTGTGTGAATGGGTTTGAGAACACATATTTTCACTGTTACTTGCTTTAATTTTAACGGCTAGTTGGTTGACATACTTAAGAGTACTGGATAGCTGTCAGGTGTTTTAAACCTTAGTTGTTGAGATCAATGGATAACAATAAGTGACCTTCATTTTGGTGAACTTCTATAACAATTTGAAATATTTCCCAGTTCCAGTTATGGAAAGATATGAGAAACATATCTGATGACAACATCAGAAAATAGATACATCAGTACCAAAAATGCTTATGTATTTCATAGGCTGAAGTAAATGGAATATAGAGAATGCTGGAATCAGTAGGCTTCTCTGAATCATCAAATAGATTTACAAATTAGATACAGATTTTTGTCTCCTTGTATGTCTTATTCTCTAACAGTCAAGAGAAATAGAACTTTCTCTTACAGAAAGCTCTATTTTGTAAGATTAGAGTATAAGACAGACAGAAGAATAATGTGATACACTATCTGAATTCTAAAAATATCAGAGTGAGTTTATGGCTTTGAGTAACATGTAGAAGATCCGGGTTCATTTTATATTCATTCAATTGCCTTCATATAGTATATTCTGCTTTAATTACACAGTAAAAGAAATAAAATAAAGTTTTCAGAGGGTTTTTGTTTCCATTTTTTCATCCTAACTTTCTTTTCATCCACCATATATTTATGTGTATATGTAAATAAAGCAAATGCTGGAATAAATATAAAATATTGGTATTTAAAAGTGTGTATAAAAAAATAAGGGTGTGTGTAGTGTCTGTACAACTACACTTGTTATCATGCTGTCAAAAGTCAGACACAATTGTGAATGGGTATTTCCGAGATTTATTGGAGGCTCTTGCACAGCTGTAATCTGTGCCCATCTTCGCTGGGCACATTACAGGGACATGTATTATTTTACGTTGCAGAAACAACAGCCACTTAATCAATATCATGATTAATTTCACCCTGAATCTCAGCACACAGATGTAAGAAAAGTATGGTACAGTGATGATTCCTTCCTGTTTCTTAGTATAGATGAAAAAATACAAGATTCACCTGAGCTTGTGTATTTGCACCACTGGAATAAAAATGGCAATTCTCAGTGGCTTTTTATTCGCTTTCATGTTTATTAAATCATCTAATTCCTCCAACTTCCCTCTAGACTGGCTATTGATTTAAGCACTTTAATAAAGAGATGGTAAACAAGGTAGATAATAATATGTTTTAAAGCACACACTGTTTTGCATACAGAAATTTCATTCTGTGGTCAGATAGATTCAGAAAATGATCATTCAAGGGAAAAATTCATTATTTGGATGCAAAACCCAATGTTATCAAGGCTTTCCCTTCCCATTTGATAATCACACCAATTCTGTCTTCCTCACTGTCTTACTCCCTTAGAAAATACACTACAAATAATAATATAAATATTATTCAAGTATTGTATCTTTAGGTTGTCCTGATCTGATCAACATTAGTTAGTGCATTAATATTTTCTCTGTATTTGTGAATTGTCATTCTTGCTCTTGTCCCTTAGAAGAAAACTGGCCAGAGATAAACCTCCGCAATTTTGATTTTTTCTGCAGTAAACATTGTTGACAGGATTGATTTTTTTTTCTCTAATGCATTTCAAATTACTTCACCAGCTATGGATTTTATTTTATTTTTGCACTACAGCTATTTTATATTACTGACAGATACATTTACCTTTCAGAAATTACAAAGGAAACTTTGCACAATGTGGACAAATTAATTTTCTGAATTCTAATTCTTATTAATGTTAAAGAATTTATTTGAGAAAAAAATTAAAAAAAACCTTTTCACATGCTAATAATCATTGGGCACTGTCAAGACTTTTTATGAATCCAGAATAGCATTTATTAAATTGGTTTATTTGCATTGTAGAATTTTACAGAATAACTATATTGTGCTTTCCTAATATTAATATCTAACATACATATATATATAAAATATCTCTATTAGAGAAAGTCTATGTGATCTTCACTTTTAAATTAGGGAGAATATTAAGAATATGGGAAGATGTTTACTTAAGGTCAGAAATTTCCTTTTTCTTGCAGACATGTTGAAAGAAGTTAGGTTTAAAATTAATGAATGAACAGAGGTTTTGCAGTTCAGACTTTGCAAGATATAGACAAATTTTCATAACTGATGTAACAGCGTAGCCTTTACTAAGCACATTTAAGGAGCCATGTATTTGCAATATCTTCTTTTCCTTTAAGAAATAATCCCTCCCAAACAGACAGAAGTGTGCAATATCACACCTTCATTTGAAAAAATCTGGTAAGTAAAATGTCCTTCCAGGAACTATATTGAGTTACAGTATTTAGAATCTCAAACTGTTGACACAGTGGGGTTTGTTTTCATACTGGTTATTTCCAGTTCTCTTCAATGCTGTGTCTAAGTACAGTAAAAACTATTGTGTATCTAAAGCTCTTGTTTCAATTCACGTTTTATTGAAGAGTTTGAATATACTGCACTGAGAAAATGGAAAAAAAATTCATGTAAACTTCATGCCATTACTAAAGTGGCTTAGTTATTTTGGTGTGAAGTGAAAGGGAATTGACCTGGAGTTCTCAGCATTTTGCAGTAGATTATCATAACTGTGAAATAATACTTTTGTATATAAGTGTCTCAGAAGAAGCTGAGATTGAGTGTTTTTTAGGAGTGAGTATTTTAGATATGATTACAGATAAATTTCAATTTATTCTTAGAAAATAAAAGAAAGTTACATGCATTTTCATCACAACAGAGTATCTCTTCCTGAATACTAATTAACTTGGTGTCTTACCGGGTATGCACCCATATTACTTTTTCATCCTTCAACATTTGAGCATTTTTAAAAAGACGTTGCAAAGTATTTTAACATGTGAATAGCAATTGGAATTGAATTGTAGGTTACAAATATAAGCTGTATCTTATAGTAAGTCAAACTTTCTTGTATTTTGTTCTATTAAAATCTACCCTCTTCTTTACATTAAGTGGGTTTTTTTTCCTTCTTTACAGAAAGTTCTAGTTACTTCAATGTCCTTTAAAATACATTTCTAATTCTGAGTTGTAGAAAAAGATCAACATTTTTTTCTTAGCATGGAAGTCAGTGTGTTCTCTGAGAGAAAAACTACTGCATTTCTTGGTATTTTTACAGCAGCTCCTAAATAATTTCTTACTGTAACTGCTAAGTGAGAATAGGATCTGCTCTTAGGCTATGTAATAAAATGAAAATAAAGAAAAAAAAACGTGCCAAGAGTTAATATATATACTGCTGCCAATTATTATCCCTTATCTATTTTACAAAATTTTAGTGAGATCTCCTTTCATATTTAGCTATATCGTCAATTTGGAATTTGAACAAATATGGAAATTTGACTTAATATGATTTTTTTGTAAACCCAGAAACACTATAGCAGTTCATCTTTATGGGTAGATTTATTGGGGGACTTGGGCAATAACATCTGAAATGCAGATCCTCAGAATCCTTGTCTGTCATGAGAGAAGCTCAATTCCTTGGGCATGCAAATTTCTCCTAGCAAAATCCTATAGATATCTAATTTTCTGCTGCAGGGTATGAACAGATAGTTGAAATTCTGACACACTAATCTGTTTGGAAGATCTCTCCTATCTAAACTGCAGTAGGAGTCATAAATTACGGGTTTCTGTACCTGTCTCTGTACAGAGCCTATTCCTGAAGGCATGGTGAGCAGGAAATAAAATGGTAACTTTCAGTCTTTATTGTGTAGCAGCTGCCTGTAGCATTTTGATAAATATAAAATGAAAAAAAAATAAGATAGAAGAATTTTACACAAGACATGGTATATGTAGCATTCTACTGAGATACATAGAGTGATTTCACAATAATAATAGAAAACAAGACTTCATAAATTTTTAGTTATCTCTGTGCTGTCCACCTATTCACTTTTAAAACCCTTCCAGAAAAAGTTTTAATCCAATATCTCATATGGGAGAATGTCAGAGCAACCATCTCCCTGAGCTGCTATATAGGGATGGAGAGCAGAATAGCTTCTGCTTCTGCCATTCAAGAGGAAGAAGTTAGTGACCTGCTGAGCCACTTAGACATCCACAAGTCTATGGGACTAGACGGGATTTATCCAAGAGCACCACAGGAACTGGTGTAAAAGCTCACCTCCACACCACTGAACAGGTCTCCATGGAATATCATCAACCCTGATTAACTGGGGAGGTCTCATCTGACTGGAAGTTAGGCAGTGTGATCCCCACCCATAAGAGCAGCTGGAAGGAGTATCTGGAGAACTACAGGCCTGTCAGCCTGACCTTGGTGCTTCGGAAGGTTATGAAACAGATTATCTTGAGTGCCATCACACAACACATATAGAACAAGGGGGTCAGGCCTAGACAGCATGGGTTTAGGAAAGAACCCACGCTGCCTAAACATCCTGAACTTTTATGACCAGATAACCCACCCAGTAGATGAGGAAAATCTGTGGATATTGTCTACCTAGACTTTGGCAAAGCCTTTAATGGAGTTTCTCATGCCATCCTCCTGGAGAAGCTGACAGCCCATATCTGGGTTAGGTGCATCTTTGCTGGTTTAAAAACAAGCTTGAGGGCCAGGTCTAGAGAGTAGTGGTGAATGTAACTACATCCAGCTGGCAGATGATCACTAGTGTTCCCAAAGGCTCAGTATTGGGCCCAGTTGTGTTTAATATCTTTATTGATGATCTGGATGAGGGGATCAACACCACTACTCCTTTATTCCTGGCTGTTGTGGATGACGGTCATTCTCTCAGGTCCAAGGCTGCAAACCACAACCAAGATCAATATAGATGGGATCTCTCTGGCCTCTTTCTAGAGTTCTAGAAGCATTTGGATAATGCTCTCAGGCACATGGTATGATTCTTGGAATTTTCCTGTGTAGAGCTAGAAATTGGACTGAATGATCCTCATGAGACCCTTCCATTTCTGGATATTCTATGATAAATCCGAACCTCATTGTTCTCTACAACTACCTGCAAGCAGGTTGTAGCCAGGTGGGAGTTGGCCTTGTCATTCAAGCAGCCAAAAACAGGACAAGAGGACACAGCCTCAGGATGTGCCAGGGGAGGTTCAGACTGGCCATCAGAAGGAATTTCTTCACAGAAAGTGTTGTTGAACATTGAAATGGACTGTGAGGGAGGCGGTAAAGTCATCACCGCTGGGTTTATTTGAGAAATGACTGGATAGGATACTTTGTGGTATGGTCTAGTTGACAAATTAGTGATTGGTCAAAGTTTGGACTCTATGCTCTTGGACATCTTTTCCAACCTCAATGATTCTGTTATTCTCCAGATCTGTCTATGATAAGTGCTCTAGCAAAAACTAGTAGTAGAGTTTTAAGGCAAAAAAACCTTGGAATAAAATGAACAACCAAAAAATAGTAATTTTCTTCCTAAATATCCTCACTAGAGAATTATATTTCAGTAAAATTCTCTCTGAAACACTGATATAAAAAGTCTGAATTTCTTTTCCCTCAAGTTTTCCTAGAGAAAATTATTTTTTGTCCAATGCAAACTCCATCCTGATGTATGGTTAAACATGTTATGTGCAGAATACTTTTTCCAGGAAAACACATAAGTTTTAATAATTAAATTAAAAATGCAAAAATATTCCAAAATAATATGGAATTTTTCATGACTGCTAGTGTTTTTTTTTCTTTTTTTATTTCCCTGGCCCTGTGATTTCTGTTTATGTCCTGTAATTCTGTGTCCATTTCTGTGACAGACAATTCCTAGACTTTCATTCTGGGCTATGAATTAAAGAAGAACTATAAAACAAAATTTGAATAGTATTTTCAATATAGAAGGATGCATAGAAAATGGTATGATTACACAGAAGAAAAGAACAGATCAATAGCATTGTGCTGTAAGGTATTTTGTTTAACCTCTCAAGCAGTAACTTAATGATTTATCTCAACAAATGGAAGACACAAAGATGAGACGAGTAATACAGAATGAGGAGTCAGTCTTATTCACCCTTGTCCTATCTGAGATTTCTGAACTTCTCTTGTATACTTGTGCAAGTCATCTTTTTCTAAGTTAAAATGTACTTGACAACCATCCTTTTCAATATGTCATCCTTTTCATCTTTGTCATCTTTCTCTGAACAATTTTTGTTTATCTGTGTTATATTCTTTCTTTAGGTGAGTGATAATAACTGTGCACAGTGTTCAATGTGTAAGTAAGTCATGGACCTGTACTGTGGAATAACAAAGGGGTTTTTTGGCTTGTCATTTTTTTTTATAATTAAAAGAACAAACCAAATGCTGGAAATGGATCTCTACTACTGAACTGGTGGTTTCATGGAGCTGCTTGTTACCAAAATCACTTCTCCACCTCTCCCCTGCCACGATTCTTTGTTTGATTAACAAGTAATTTCAGCATCTCTTGTGAATATAAAATGTGTTGCCGTGATTATTCCATATAAGTCACTTAAAATTTGTCTACCTTAAACTTCATATAACATTTTTTCCCCTATCAGTGAATCTTATAAGTTGCTTCTAAAATTCTTCATTGTCTAACTTTATTTTATGTGAGATAGACTTACCAGCAGACTTAACTCCTAATATTTTTATTGTTACATGTGACTGAGGGGATTACCTCATATGCCAGGTCAGACCTCTGCAAAGCTCTCTAGTGGCATTTGGTGACTGTGGGGAGACTCAAAATGTGTTCCTACTCACCTGTTTCCTGCTTTTAAGTGAAATATTTAAGTATGCAAAGACCTTCACACTTCTAATGGGCTATGGTCATATGCTATGGCTGATTAATTTTCTTTGGAAATCCATGGAAATTATATAATTCAATTTGCCATTAATCTTATGTGATTAAGAATTTTGCCTACAAAACAGACTTAGGTAAATAACCTCAAGCACAACTGTCTGTAAATAAATGGGCAGAAATTGCATGGTTTCAAATAGATTAATATAAGAACCAGAAAGGTTACCACAGTGTGATGTTAATTGGTGTGGAGACTAGTCTGGAGACTTGTACTGCTTCACTTTATTCTCTGTACTTGATTGCATGGTAGTGATATCAAAGACTGCACAGGAAATTCAGGAAGAAGAGGAAACAATGAAGGTCAAGGAAATCTATTTCAGGAATAGGTATTTTTTTAGGATATGTAGATTCTGTAAGTACTCCCCAAAAGAGTTTGCAGCAATGACTCATCTGTCATAAATGTAGAAGTGCTGAATTTTTATTCAGCTATTATATCTTGAGTACTTCATCCCAGTGACAAATATTTTATAATTACATTATTTTGCCATTGCAAAGAGCACCTGGAGAACAAAGTGACAGAATGTCTGGTTTCTGTTCTTGACATACAGAATAACTGTGATATGCAGAAATGAAGCAGAATCCCAATTGAGGACCGGAGAAAACCACTCAGACTGATACAGCTTCATGGTAGACTCAGCTTTATTCGTCACAACTCTATCTTTTATACTGATAAGATTGTTTATACTTTCTACTGTAGAACACTTTACCTAATTGGTCTCACTTCTTTAACCTGTATCTAAACTTATATTCTATTGGTATAATTACAAACAAAGAGGATCAAGTTTCAGGCTTCTCTTCACCTTCATGGCTCTATCCTTTTCTAGGTGACTCGAAGGACACAGGACCCTGCAGGCCTTGCAGGCCTCTACTAGGCTCTGCAGCAAAACCTGGATTGTCCAAGCTCTCCAGGGGCAACCTGTGACCCTGGTCAATAAAAAATTCTTGTACACAGAAATATGACAGCAGTTGGTTTGTTTTGCTTTCTCACTTCAATAATGGCTATCTGAAACACAACAGGATTCAACCAATAAGCATCTCTTCAATGCTGCTTCCTTTAAAAACATATTCTTGTAAAACAGAAAACTGAAGGTGGGAGGAGAGAAAGAGGACTCAAAATCACATATAAATCTTAAGTAATCACTTTTTTTCTGAAACTGATTTCTTAACTGTCGTTTATTCCTTAGCTATCACAACATAGGAAGTGTTTTACAGTTCAAGGAAATGTAAAACAAATAAACACAATAAAAATGAGAAAAACCAACAAAATTCCGCTGAGAAATAACTTTTAAACCTTTGTATTTCACTTTTTAATTGACTTTGGCTAAATCTTTATTATTGCATTGGAATAATCAGTTCTGCTGAATAAAATATCAGCTCTTGTTTGGATTTCTTTAACCTGTCCCTCACAAGGCATGGAAACCACTCATACAAAAACTGAGAGGTGTTTGGTTTTAATTAGGAAGGGTTCATTCATCTTGGAATGACCTGCACCATTGCTTTTTGACTCCTGTATCTCAAGTAACTTACATGGATAAATTGCTGCAGAATACATAGGTGGACTGTTTTGTTGTTTATGTCAACAAGTCTTGAGTCCTACAGAAGTCAATGATTTTTCTAGTATGCATTCTGGGGAAAATTTACGCATATTCAAATGGCATTCTTCCATTCTTCTGTTTCTAATGATAGCTAATATATAGCTGCAATGCAGAATATTTTTTTATCAGATACCTAGGGATTTTATTTAAATGTGAAGAATCTTGGATGTCTAGGACTTGGATTTCTGTAACTGAAATTTGTTTCAAAGCCTTACCTAAAAAAGAAGTAAAGAGGAAACTATTTCTGGACATCAGAGCTTGGTCCAGAAGAAATCCAGGTAACATTTTAGTTACATGAGGATCTTTTCATGGAATGAATTTTTAGCAAAATCTATAATAGTTAGGGTCTGGGACTAGGCTGATCTTGACCGGATTTATTAGCATGAGCATGACTCTATGCTGATTCAATGATACTGCTCTGAAGAGTATCAGCGCTAGATTCTTTTCACCATGACTTAAAATTGTGTTGCACTACTTTGTGTACCGACCTTCTCTTCAGTTATCCTTGTTTTGCACAGCAATCTCTATTATGAGAGAGTCCCTTAGAGTCTAAATCACCTTTGAAGGCAGTGGGTAAAAGCTCAGAAATCGGTCTCCTGTTGTTTACTGGCTATTTATTCTCCAAATGAAAAGAAGATTATCACCTGTTTCAGACAAGATAGCTTTCTTTTTACTGTACTACCACCATCTTTCAGAAACTTCTGCAGTGATTGAGAAGGACACCACAGTTTCACAAAAGGATATATTTTCTTATTTCATTTCCTGCTGCACATAGGCTATTTTTTTCTTCCCAGACCATCAATTTGACTGTTGTACTGAAAAACACATTGTTTTGGTTTGTATTTCCCTGCTCTTTTGGTCTTCTACTTGCATTGGGATTTTTTATTGTTTTTGTTTGTTTGTATTTTTTTTTTCTTTTTAGTTTGGTTTGGGTTTTTCAATAAAACTTAGAAATTGAATGAAATCCTGAAATGGAATATCAAGTAATAGATGATGAAAACAATTCCGAAAGTTCATTCTCTCTAATTTTAAAGTCCTCTTCATCCACATTTTCCATCAAGATACCATACTTTTAGTATTTGTACCAGTTATAGATATAAATCTCTTCTGTATTTTCTGAAAGATAGAAATAGCCTCTCAATTTTGTGATAGAATTTTTTTCTCTGATTTTCTTATCTTACCTTTTTCTCTGTTTCCTCCCAAATCAGGAGCTCACATTAAATACTAAGCTGTAGAGGCAAGTAATTTCAGATTAAATCAAGTTAAAAAAAAAAATCAATCTTGTGTAATTAGCAATTTTGATTTTATACATTCAGAATACATCTTCAGAGTTGAAAAATATTTGTCTTCCCATATTTTAAAATATTGCCATTAGTGGGGGAAAAATGAAAAAATTAGAGTAGAAAAGTAGGATGTATCTGTGACGATGAGGTGGACCATGTTTTGATTGCTTCATTTGCTAGCCCTGCCTGCTTTGTCTACTGAACAAAGTTCTTTTATTGCCCTGCTGTTTGCCACATTAATTAAAAGAAGACCTTGTGAAGTTTTCAACTTGGAATCACTGGAAACATTATTGGAAGACTACGGAATGTCTTTCTCTTTAATGGTGTGAAAAGTAGGGAAAGGCAAGCATTTCTCTGTTCAAAGGCAGGTTCAGTTATGAAATCTCACAGTGAATTGGTGCTTTCCAAAATGTGTAGCAGTGAATTTGGCTTTTTTGACCTCTCCAGCTAACTAAAAAGCTGAGGCTGCATGGTTATGATACCACCACCACAAGAGTGTAAGTGATGAAGCAAGGAGATGCCAGTATTACCTCACTGTCCAGAAAAGAAATTATCAAATGAAACCTTAAGTTTAAGATAAGAGATTTTTGTCATTCATTTAACATTTAACATTTTTTAAAAAGCTAACAGTAATTGAAGTATGTTTTTCCCACCACTAATAGTCTATCCTATAATTCTCATCAGATCAATCTATGATTAGAAGGCAATTGTGCAGACACATAAAAGGAGCATACCTTCAGGCTGCAAGGAATTTTAGGATATTGAAAACCTATAAAAATGGAGACTGCATAAGCTCTTTGGGCAGTCTGTAGAGATACTAAAGTTAAAATGCTTTATGGTGATGCAGAAAAGTCTGTTGCAAAACAAGGAATGATTTGGGTGAAACATGAATGAAATATCTTTCTGGCAATGAAAATCTTATATTTTCATTTAAATCAATTCTAATGCCCATATTTTCCATTCCACAAAACATTTATAGGGCAATATCCCTTTTTTTTTTTTTTTAATTTATGCAAAGATGTTTTAAGAGTATTCCTTATACTTTACATTCTTCTCTAAAATAATGAAATTTGAACTCAATTTATCAATTTCCAAGCAGATTTTGATTATGAATCAGCATAGCATATGGTGTTTGGCAAGCAAAATACCTGTAATGGAAATGATTCACAATATTAAATACCTTTTGGAGTTGTTATTCATGTAGCGACTCCCCGCCTTAAGTATTAACCCAGTGTACTTATGCTACTTGCTTGAGATATCGAGCTATAGTTATGCTTCCTGCAGTTAATTCCTTGAAAGAAAAAAGAATAAAAAGGATTGAATAATCTTCATCAGGCTAGTAAAAATATGTAACAAGCCAAACATTGAAGCATGTTTAAGGAAAAGAGAACATAAAAAAAAAATTCCTTCCCGATTCTTGGTCTAATAAAACAAATTATCTTAGTTCTAAGGAATTAAAATGGTTATGTTAAAACTTTGAAAGATTCAGCTGTCTATTTATAATTGCTAAATATAAGACTGCACACCTGGTGGGCCCCGTGTAAGCAGAGCAATTTTATTTTAAAATATTTTGACTTAAAATATTATTTCTCATGCTGTTCATATATTATAATGAAGTCTGCAGATATTCTTTTAACAAGTGTTTTTCAAAGCAAGTAACAAGAACATTAAGATCAGTCTTTGTAACAGTTTAAATACATTTCTCTATTTGTAGCTTCCCCTGAACAGGAAAGGTCTCTTAAATCTATTTACACCTCTTTGGTTATGTTCACTTTGAAAAAAAGTCTACAATCAAAGTCTAAAATCTTCCTTTTTTTCTTGACACATTTAAGAATGCACTTACAAACCTTGTAGTATTTGATTATACGGTTAAAGTAATGTTTATGATCCATTAAAAGTTTCAGAGGCAAGTGGTGCAAACATTACCCAATCTGTCTTTGAAAAGTAGTTGCTTCTGGACGTCGCCTCCTGCTTAACCCTACGTTAAGCACAAACAACACTTTACTTGTGCTCATTGCTTAGAAGGTAGACTGGGAAAGATCAACATCTTATCCATTAAGCCATCAAGGTTCTTCTTAAACAGCAGATGTGAGGCTTAAACTTTAATCACAAATGTGAAGTTCAGCAGTCTTTGGTGCAGTGATGGGATTTCTCGTTGAGCCAGGTGTTATGAGCTCTAAGAGGTCCCATCCCCGTTTGGGTTTTTTGTTTTACAAATACCCATGGCTGAAAAAGAGCGGAGAAGACACTTTGGGTGATGCTGGAAACAAAAAGGTTTATTAACTTCCAAAATAACAAACTCTCTAAAGAGAAAAAGCCATGCCAGAGACTGGAGGTCCATGTCTCTGCTATGCAGCACCCCAAAAATGCCACGAGGTTTCCTTAGGCAGTTCTTTTTATGGCTTAGGCGGGGCTTTGGCAGTCGTCCAATCCAGGTAGCACCGGGGGTGATGTGATGTCCAGGGAGTCCAATGAAGTGTCCCGGTTCAGAACATCTCCAAATTGGGAAAGAATGCCTGGGCTCTTTACCTTTTAAGGGGGACAAAGCTTCACCTTTCTTCTTGGTCTTGGCACTCTGCCTGTAGGAAGCGCTACAATGCAACAGTGCAGTGCACATTGATATTCAGAGTTGTAAATGTCATTACACAATAAGAGACTGTCAAATATGTTGAATCATATCACGGAAAGCCAGGAGACAGAGCAATTTTCAACGAAGTCCATTTTATGTTTATAAATGGAAAGCTCAGTTTTGAGCCCTAATTAACTGAACAGACAATGCCTGCATGAGGTTAGATTTTTATATGAGCCTGTTTATCTTTAACTATATGCAAATCAATTTGATTTCTCATTTAAACTCAAACTGGAAGGCTTTCTTGTAATAACCCACTCACATTGAAGCAACAAAGCAGCTTTATATTTACCACATCAGCAGGGTTTAATTGCACATTTGGACAATGGAACTTAGGATGGATTCATTTTCATTGTCCTCACAATGAAGCAGTATACAATGCACTTCTTGTTTGATCTGACACATTTATGGTGTAGATATTAAAGTATAACATGCAAATATTTGCTAACGCATTGGCAAGCTATTTTGTTCATACTATTTTCTAAATTATGCACATTGGCTGTGTTATATTTTCCACTTTTTGAAAATACTGACACTAATTGTATTACTCTGATATGTCATAGGTCAAAAGAATAAAATTAGGATAAGGTCTCTTTCTATAAAAAGGGGACATAATCCAAATTACAAATCAGAAGCGCAGACACATTTCCTAGTGTGAGTCCCTGTCACGATTCGCTTTAACATGAAGGTGGAAATCGTGATGGTTTGAGGGATCTCGAGATGCAAAATAAGAGGCAAACAGCAAGGGACTATAATTTCAACAAAACAACGAAGCGCTTTATTGGGTGCTAATCAACTCAGTTATGCGATAGAGGGGAGAGAGAGAAAGAGAGCAAAGTAGGGAGAGAAAGAGAGAGAGAAGGTGGGATATAGCTACCAACGGCGATGCGAAGTCCTCGTGGCCCAGCCAATAGATGCGTCTTCTTCCATGGGGAGATCTCGAGAGTCACTTCAGAGAGTCATGGTTTTTAAGTCTTCTTTTAAGGCAAGTGGCCTCTGGCCAAAAGGCAGGGAGATTTATGGGCTATTGTGAACAGGCCCATAACAACATCAGGTTTGTGCTGTATTGTGGCAGTAAACATATATGCTGTACCATGGCAGCCATTCTGCCTGAAGCACTGTACCACAGCAGCAAACATCTCCCCCCTCAGCCAGGCCAGGGTCTGTCTTGTGGGGTCTGTCCCAGTCTCTGCCCCGATGATCAGGAGGCAAAATGAGATCTTTAGGCCAACCCTTACAGTCCCCAAAGAAGCAATGAAAAGCATGCTATATTGCTAAGTCCGTGTGGAAATTCCAGGTAAAAATCAAATTCATTTGTGGGAAAAAAAATGGAGTGGTGGTACAGATACAAAATTATTATCTCCCACAGATACAAAATTATTATTTAAAGCACACTTGAATCATTGCAGTTAGAAGTTTTATTTCTTCGTCACGGCTTTTAATTAGGCAAGCCTCTAAGTAGTCTCTACATCCATGACTGTGAATATACCCAAGGACTTTCCTGAGTCCAGTGCAAAATAAAGCCAATATTCAAATATTTGTGTGAGTTACTCTTTTAAAATGCACAAATGTGTGGTTGCACACAGCCTGACACAGCCTGAGAGGCCTGCAGCTCTTCCCAGGCTTGGCCTGGGGGAGGGTTGCAGAGGCCTGAGGAAGGCAACTTTTCTCAGGCTGCGTTGAGTGAGAAAACTCCTGAAGAATGCAGAGAGCTCAGGAGAAGAAATCAGTTCCCATGCTATTCTGGAAGAAGGAATGGAAAACAAAAGATAGGTACATGCGGTATGTGATGTTTCTCTTTCAGAGGATTGTTCCCTTCCTTTCACCAATCAGTCTTTTCTTTACTTGACCAATGTGGTTTCACCTTGCGATCCTTTCTATAAAAAGCATCAGTTTTCTTCAATAAAGGATTTTCCTGATTCACTAAGCTGTTGTATTGGAGTCATTTCGTGTTGCTGTGGACTCAACAGTGACACAAATGGATATCTTAATGAAATTTGTCTGATATCTGATTTACTTTTGAACCCATTGACTCATATTGAAAGTGTACTTCTATGAAACCTTTATCCCAGCAGAAAATATAGCAAAATGTAATACTGAATAAATCAGGTTGCTGAAAAGACAAAACTAAATTTTTATTTTCATATGAGTTCTTTAGTTGGATGTTAATTGTTAATATAATAGGATGCAAAATATAGATTGCATTCATTGCTCTGAAATTTATTAAAACCTTGGAATTTTTGGATATATAAAAATTAATTTTCACTCCTAGTATAAAGAATTCCATAGAGCATTTTTGGGATACTGTGCAGCTCTTTATTGCATTTTTGAGATGTATTGACTGGCATGCCAAAGCCATTCTTGTACAGTTGCTGTTCAGCACGGCAAGACAAAAATAGTCTTATTTATAGTAGTATTTCTACAAACTAGACATTTTGAATACACTCAAAACAGATAGTCTTTGATCCAAGGCAATCACACTGTGAGAAAAATAAAGGTCTTGTAAGTAAATTTTAACTGTGAGGAAGTGTTTTATATTGTTCTGGGGCTGAATGTTTTTTTTTGAATGATCCTATTTTACTCACATTGTGACTGAACTGGTAATATGTAGACATCAAAACTCACTGTTTTTTAGCTGGAACATAGTAAAACCCCACTTAATTCACAATTTTTCCATAAGACCACATAAGATATTTTCATCTCCTCTCAAGTACTTGGCAACTTAAGCAGTTTTAATTTATAATAAGTTATTCCTTGTAATTTCTTGAGAGGAGTTCATTAATTTTTCAGAGGATAATTTGTTGTGATATTCCAGTCCTTTTTTCTTGGAGCAGTGGCCATCTCTGCTGCTGCTGCATGGATTGAAGCATGTGGTGCTTCAGTCTCTCCACTCATTTTCAAAATAGTGTATGCTAG
Source organism: Bombycilla garrulus (assembly GCA_013400315.1). Taxonomy (NCBI): domain Eukaryota; kingdom Metazoa; phylum Chordata; class Aves; order Passeriformes; family Bombycillidae; genus Bombycilla; species Bombycilla garrulus. The sequence continues at coordinate 11,816 of VXBU01017859.1, read as the reverse complement.
AAAACTGGCATTATCAGATAACTGCCATAACCAATGCTTCTGTCATGAAGAAGAAAAAGTTAACAATAAGACTTGCATCTGTGCAATTTCAAACAGGGTTGTGAGTGAACACAATAAAGCATCTTTTTTTCAGTTGCTGAGTTTGTGGAGGTCATGTGTTGTGCCAACATGAAGAATTTCAGCTAGTAGGGGAAGTCTGAGGTGTTTGAATGTAACTTATAATTTAAAACTGGCAACCGCATGTGATATGAAATATAAATATTTAGGCAGATTTTTTTAAATTAGACAAATAATGTTTGGTGAAAATCAGAAGTGGTGGGTTCTTCTGTTTTCTCTTTCCCGAAACTTAAATGTCACAGCTGAAGTATAAAACAATTTCCACCACACTAGAAAAGATTTTGAGAGGTAATCACTCTGTCAAGTGGAAAAGGTGCAGTAGATGGGCAACAAAAACCTCCATTTATCTCTGTCTTTTACTGAACTACCAGCCACACTGAAGTAAATTGAAAGCTAAAGATAGATCACATGCATACTTAGGTGTTCCCTCCAAATCAAAATTGAACAGAAACATGGATAATTTTTAAACTGTTGACTCCCCTTCTCTTTATAAATTGTTGAAGAGGTGTTTAGGAAGTATAAAATAACTGTATGTTTCAGAAAAGTCAAGTTTAACAGAAATTTGTTGGAAATCTTGAATAAAAAATGCCAAAAATGATAATAGTACTATATCAGTGGTGCATAAGACAAATCATGTATGCAGTACCATGACTATGGCAGAAAAACTTAGATCTGAATTTTCTGTCATTTGATGTTCCAAGAAAATAAATAGGCAATAAATTTGCTAAAGGAGAAAATTTATTTCACTTTTGAAGGCTGCATTTTTTTTTAGAGCTTCATACCTACAGGTTGAAACTTTAGATTTAATAGGAAGTCAGGTATATACATATGAACAGTAGTATATAATAATAAGACTACAGTAATCTTAGCAAGTACAACTATTCTGCAACCAGGATATATTTACTCTCGACATTTTCCTCAGTTTTACTGTACCTCTATATCTCTTGCTGCTGAGTTGTCTTAGCTATTGCGATTTACTTTACTCGTATTTCCCTTATCACTACTTGGCACAATTTGCATTGACTTGTTATGTCAAATATATTTGATGGTAGCAGTTGGTATCTCTATATGTAGGAAGAAAAATTACAGCTTGTGCATGGATGCTTTAACCACTTTACAAGGGAATCTAGCAATTTAGATTTGCATCAGCTGCATTTGCTGCTGAGTTCGCAACAACACAATGATTCATGAACTCAGGAGGCTTGGAGAACCAGGAAAAAGCATTTATTGAAGGTCACCTCATCTTTTATAGCAAGGATCACTAAGATCAATTTGCATTGGTCAATATAGGGAAACAAAGGACTGATTGGTAAAAGAAAGAAAACAATCCTCTTAAAGAGAAACACCATGTACAACTGCAGGTGGATATCTTTTGTTATGATTCCTGACATTCCTTTCCTAGAATAGCATCCCAGAATAGCATGAGAAAACTACTAACTTCTTCTCCTGAGCAGGATTCTATGACAGCCTGATGGCTACACTCATATGGGTGCTGTCATTAATATTTTCCTTTTTGAGGATGTGAACAAGGTCTCAAACAATTCCAAATGAAAAACGATGCCACTGTACTAAGGTGGCAGGCAGTGAACTGGTGCTGCTGCTGTAGAGTACCATTAAGAATGACTAAGAGCCCTTTTGTTTTGGCATTCAGCTGCCTAACACAAGGGACAGAGCTTTCACATGCTTTCAGAAACAAAGTGAGGATGGAATCACTATAAGGTTCAGTTGTTGAAAATTTCATCTCATTGTCTCTATTTTAGTACTTTTTAAGGTGTATCACATTGATGACACTACACAATCTACTTCATCTTTTTAAAGATATAGAAACTCTGCATTGTGTAGTGAAAATGAAGAAATGAATTTTTAGTAGTTCTTTTTAAGTGGACAATGTGGCTCTTATAAGGGTCTCTAAAAGAATGCTCTCTTCATTCTGTGTTGGGAAATAATGTCTTCAAATCTCATCAGCTTCTGTTCCTTTGCGATCCTCTGTTTCAATACCAGCAGCTGCAATTTTGTTCTGTTTCAGTTGACAGTTGGTGCTGCCTCATCCTTGAACAAGTCTGTTGCATTTTATCTTCTCTGCTTTTCTGAACACATTCTTCTTCTCTATTGGTTCGGACAGCAGTAGGGACTTGCCCATCAGGACCTTCCCCTGTGGACTCTGCTTTGCATTATATCCCCTGCTCAACACAGTAATGGATTGTTTCACTCCTATCTTGGTGAGAAAACAGAGACCAAGCATAATGTGTGTGATAAAAAAAACAGTTGAGCAGAACCCTGGGGAAATAGAGTGGAAAATAGGTAGGAAAAATGGAAACACCAGTCGAACAAGAGGAATGTATATGAACAGAGAATGCTAAGCAGAGCATCTCTATTTACAGTTGGATTAGATCAGATGAGAAACTATGATATGATTGTTTTGCAAAGGTATAATGGAAGAAAATGTAATAGTAAGATGTTCTTAGGTGAAATGTGTAAGTATTCAGCAAAGAAATGAAGATAAAAAAATCCTACAGATGATACAAATATCTATATCTCTACCTGTCGATCTATAAATATATATTTATATGTAGTGAATTGTTTCACTATGCCAGATAGAAAAAGAAATGAAGTAAACTGGATATTATGATGCTACTCTTTCATTTATTTTATGTGCATTATTCAGCTGAGCAAGGACCAAGAAACAATTAAAGCTCATGCCTAAGAAGCATTTATAGGAATATCTAAAAGAGCTAGGATTCCATTTTCTAAAAATAAAATACTGTATTTTAGATGAAAAAAATATCTAATTCAGTTCTTTCTCTCTTTCTGAAAAGTTCTTGAGAACCTAAGGGTAAAAAAGAACTTGAAACAATTTTGCAGTGAAGAAAAGAGTGAGCAACAACAGACTAGCAGAAAGGGAAGGAAAAGGATGAAAGAGCAGAGTCCAAAGGAATTTAAAGAGTCAAAAGGAATGTGTATGAGGAGTTCTTCTGTCTATAATTAAAAAAGGGCATTCATAAGTGTTTTAGTGTTATTAAATAGTAATGTGAATACCACACAAAAGAAAAATAGAAAAATTGCAGGACTTTGGTTTATACTTTTTATCACAACTAATAAAGTGTTCAGAAAAACTGGCAAGATAATGTCCATTGTATTAACTCATATGTTGTATTTCAGATTTGTCAGAATATATTATTTATGGTGAAAACTTCCAAATAATCACAGAATGATGGAGTTTGGAAAGCACCTGAGCAGGAACGATTCCCACAAGTGAGGTTACCCAGAGCTGATTGTCCAGAAGAGTGTCTAGATGGCTTTTGAATGGAAGGGGAGGAGCCATGGAGGGAGGTTCCACAACTACTCTGGACAACCTATGCCAGCATAAAAAACTTCCTGATTTTTAGAGAGACTCTCCAGTGTGTCATTTCATGCCCATTGCATCTTCTCCTGACAATGGACACACTGAAAAGAACCTGTCTGTGTCCTCTGTACACCCTCCCTCCAGGTATTTATAAGCATTGATGAGATCCCTGAGCCTTCTCTTCTCCATACTGAACTCTACTGGCTCTTTAAGCCTCTTATGGAAAGATGCTTTAGTCTTTGAATCACATTCATGGTCCTTTTGCTGGATTCTCTCATTATGTCTATGGTGCTGTAGTACCATGGAAACCAGAACTGGAAACCCCAACAGGCATAACCAATTCTGTAGTCTTGAAACATTTTTCTCTCATTGATGAGAAGGATTTCATTTGTTGTTCAGTATTGGGAATATGTTGTACCTTAAATGTTTTGTCTTTTACATCTAGAAGATGGCTCATCTCAGTATGGGACACAGAACAGAGTAGAGGAGTGAGATTCTTGAAGAGCTCTTAGGGAGGAAAATATAACTGCACCAATGATCTGTTTTGATTTTGACTTCAATCTCCTTCACCAGACTTTTTTATACTCAGATTACCAGTAATCAAAGATTTATTTCTGATCAATTAAATAAAAAAACAAACCCCAAAGCACCTCCTGGAAACAGAACAATTGGGTAAGTTTATGTTCATCCTCATCTTTATTAACCTGACGTATTGCAGAGAAAATAGGAAACTCAGAAAAGTCAGAAATCAGAATTTATTTTATATTTTAGCATACTTTCAGCCTTTTCACCTTTTAATAAACCAGATAACATGTTTTAAAGAAAGTGTGAACATATTTAACAAGATGTTTTTGAAAGTAAACCTTTTTTATTTTCTAATGATAACAATTTCATGCTGTATGTCTAGAACATTGTCTTTCAGAGAAATCCCTAAGCACTTCCTGTAAAACTTTTCCATTTAGAACACTGCCTGTTTACTCAGACATGGAATTGGGATATAATGAGTTTGGTATTTGAACAGTAGGAAGCAGCAATATGTTACATTCAGGAAAGAAGGGAGGAGAGGCTTTTCCTCATGAAATTTCTAAGATCATTTAAGTGGACAGAATGTAATTAATAGCTAAACTGGAATTCAACCAAAGGAGTGGAACTATTTCTTTCTTGCCAAAGAAACCTAAAAAGCCGAACAGAAACACCATGGTGTCTTCATGACAACTGGTGAGGATTTGAAATGTAAATCATGTTCAATTGATTTAGTGGCCAGAATTAAAAATGCTAATCCTTGATACTTGCTATTTTGTGTTTTCTTTTATTCTAAATAAAATGGAAACCTGTTGCTTTCATGACTGGAACAGCCAAAAATGCGGTTGGTCTTGGCTGCCTAAGACAGTATCTTTGTCAACAGTCAAGGCTGCCATATTCCTGTCAAAAAACAAACAAACAAACAACAAAACAAAAAACCCCAACAAAACTAAAGCCAAACAAACCAAAATGAAACAAAACCAAAGCCAAACAAACAAAACCCCCCAAAACAAAAAACCCCCGCAAAAACCCAAACAAACAAAAAACCCCACAAAAAAGACCACAAACAAACAAAAAACCCACACAATAACCCCCACCCCCCAAAAAACCAACCAACCAAAAAACAAACAAACAAACAAAAACAGGAAAGGGAATGGGAAAGGGAAAGGGAAAGGGAAAGGGAAAGGGAAAGGGAAAGGGAANTCCAAACCATTCATGGAGCTGCTCTGTGGAATTCCCTGCACAGAAAACAAAATTAGACAATGTGTGAATGTGGGATTTTTAATATGGTTGGAAACAAGGGGCCAAACACAAGCCTGTGACCTTTTAATTCTCTAGAAATAATGAGCTAGAGGAAAGAAAAATGGGAAGGGAAGGGAAGGGAAGGGAAGGGAAGGGAAGCACATTTTTTACGTTGTACAGAGAAATCACTCAAATGCCCTAGAAATCTGGGCTCAATAAAAAAAAAAAATCTTTTAAAAAAAAACCCCTCAAAAAACCAAAAGAAAAGCCCCAAAAACACCAATCCTCTACCAGTCTTTGTTTTTTTCATCAGCTATCAATTATTGGGCAAGTCTCTCCCTTCCCTTTTTACAAGAGAATTGCTATGATATGTTCCCAGGTTGATTATTTATTGAAAAAAAAAAAACCACAAAAAAGCAAGATTTTTGCTTTGTAGTTCTAAGCATTGCTGTTCTGACAGCCTCACTGCTTTTTAGACCATATAAATGATTAATCCACAGCACTATAATCTTTGTTGGTTTTACAACTTATTTTGAACATTGTGTTTATATGACCTACAACTCTTTTCAGTCTGAAGTTGCAAGGCTTGCCTCTGTCAGAAACATAGTAGAGTGTTAGACAGTTTAAAATAGTGCCTTTAAGACTGTGAAATCCAATTAAACTTCTCTTAGAATTGTCACAGTGTGGGATAGGTGAAACTTTTGAGAGGGAGGTTAGATGGTGAAAAGCTAGGTTGGCTATTAGCAGAAAAGGGTGAAAATAAAAAGAACACAGAAAGTTTCTTGAGTGACAAAAATGATAACATTTCTTTGAAGTAATTTGAAATACCAGAAATATCCAGGAAACATTCATTCAGTGAATGTTAGAGTTTAAGAAAATTGTTCACTCGTTCACCCTTATTTGCTCTGAGGGTGACTAAGCACTTGAATGGGTTGCCGAAAGTGGTTGTGAAGTCTCCCTCCTTGAAAACACTCAAAAGTCATCCAGACACAGTCCTAAACAACTACTTGAGGAGTGAAGATGGAGCAGATAACCCACAGAGGTCCCTTGCAACCTCAGCTATTCTGTGATTCCTGGTTCTGGTAATTCCAAGAATGGTATTATTCAGTTGTCTTCTGAAAAAAATAAAGATTTCATACCAGTGCACCTGCTCTTCAGCATCAGGTTACTGACAGTTTTTGGTATTTCACTGACTTGCAAGTGAAAAAAGAGGAGGAAAATAAGGTGAAATCTAAGTAATGGCCAACCTCTGAATAAGAAGCACATCTGAAAGTTAATCTACTAGTTCTTTATTCTGTACTTGTCAACATTCTCCTGTGATCATAACCAAATCCTTCAAATCCAGAGGCACTTCAGCTTCACAAATTGTGAAATGGTTCAAATGTCATATTGTAATAAACTTATTCTTTCATATATTTTTCAGTTAAAATTAGAAATTTTAATTTCCATTTAGGGCTGATTAATGTAATTTCATTGCTAATAGCAAATGCCATAGAAGAACCAATCTTTTTTTTTCTGAAGGTTGTGTGCCAAAGGACTGTATTATGTGCAATATCTTTTGAGAATAATTAGGAGAAGTTTTCCTATTGATAGAAATCTGACATGAGCTTTGCATATAAAAGAAAATGACAATCAGCAGAAGAATAAACTGTGAATTGAAATGCTGGAGGACTATGGGAATTAGGATATACAAGAGCAGTGGTGTATTTTCTGTTGATACAAACAATTTATGGTTTGGTGAATGAATGCTTTGGTTACAACAAGAACTAGTTAAGTATGCTAAATGTACCCTGAGATTAAGGCATAAAATAGAATTTAGTCTGGGGAAAATTAAAGAATATTTTTATAGTTCAGTGTTTTAATTATTAACAGATACATTAATAACCAGATTTTTATTAGAGTCCATGCTCTAGACCAGAAGAAAAAAAATGTAGGAAGGATTACATTTAATTTTCCTTCACCTTTGATAAATCTTAACTGGCTGACTCAGATGGAGACATGGAAAATAAAGGGTTATTCACAAGCAGACTGCTATCATTGACGTTTGGAAGGTTTAATATAATTGTTAATTATTTTCATCTGTAAAAAAATGTATTAGTATACTACATGCAATCAAAATAGATGAAACAGTAGAACACATTTAATTTAGTAGCTTCTTTTATGTAAAAACATGTGAGTTTTTCTTTGATTCTAACATTTTTTGCTGAGACAGATATGATATCCAATTTTGGATCAGTCTTTAATAACAGTCCTTTGCTTACTTTGCACATAAATGAAAGGTAAATAGGAAATATAGCTTACTTGTACAGTAGTAGTTTAAAATTGTTTCCTGAGTTTCTCATATTGTAATCTCAGTTCTCATTTATACCTGTGATGGTTCTAGCAAAAATTTTCATTCATGTTTGAATGAAAATTTAAGAGAGGACAATAATCCCTAGAATAATATGAAGCTGACTCAGGGGTGGTTTATGTTAAATATCATTAAAAAATCTTTCACCCAGAGGAAGGTTGGGTGCTGGAACAGGCTCCCCAGGGAAGTGGTCACCGCATCAGCCTGACAGAGTTCAAGAAGCACTTGGCAACACTCTCAGGCACATGGTGTGATTTTTGGGGTGTCCTGTGCAGGCCAGGAGTTGGAATCAATTATCTTAATGGATCCCTTCCAACTCAGGATATTCTATGACTTTATGACTTGAAACTTTAGGTTAACACAATTTTTCTCATAATTAGAAAGTGAAATGACAAGGTTTTTTTTAATCAGCCATGTAAAATAACTACTAAGTTCTGCCAGTGGTTAAAGAAGCAAACATTTTTTTACTTCTTTAATTCAGTCATCATAAACCTGTATTTTTAGGAAAACTTAAATATTAGGTTTTAAGAAAAAAAAAAATTGGAATTTAAACATATTCTTAAGATTTTTCTTTCCATTTTTGCATTCAATAAAATTTTTCCATTAACTTGGACTGGCCAAATGCTGAAACAATAAGCTTGTATATAAAAAGCTTTGTTAATGAAATCACACTCTATATAAAATCACAATTTATATGAAAAACATCTTGGCCTTTTCTCATAATTTTTTCTTACAATAAGGGAAAAATGTATGAGAGAGATATTTTTATATAACAAGATTTAAAGATTAAGTTATAAAGGTAGAGACATATTTACATGTGTAACATGCTTAAACACAAAGTCGAGAGTAATGGAAGCCCTATGCTAAACAGGAGCTTTTGGTCAGTTACTGAATAGTCAATCCTTTTGAAGAAAAGAATTTTCTTTATAAAAACCCAATAGCAAAATTTTAAATAAATTATGTTTCCTTATTTTCCATTATGCCTAATGCTGTGGTGATTCTTGTCACCAAAGTAAAATTTGAAAAGTAATTAGTTTAATAATATTTATTTATTAAAATATCAGGGTACTGTTTGATTATAGTTAGAATGGAAAGAAACTAAGGACAGTTTTTTTTTTTTTTTAAATCTTCACTCTTCCCTTTTCACATACAGGTTTGATGGTTACTATGAGCATAGATTAATACTTAGCTCCAAGGTAGGATTTGTTTCCATAAGTAATGGTAAGGGTCATAAAAATATACCAATTTTTGCTTAGCTTCAATTAATCTAGCACTTCAGAAATACTCATCATGAAATCTATTCTTTTGAATACTGTGTGTCAGGAAATGTATCACTGTTATACTTATAACCATTAATCCTTAGCTTTCCCTTAGGGCCTGTTTCCAATACTTTATTCATGTAGAGTTTTAAGTAACTTGCTCAGCACTTGTTTCGGTGTTATAAAGAACAGATTATACTTTAGCTAACTTTTACTCACAGGAAGTTTTTAGAGCTGAATATCAAACCTAAAGGAAATATTCCTTTTGTAATGGACACTGTTAATGTATTATTGGACTCAGACCAAGGTGGTATGAAAATACAGAAATACTGTCAAGAAATGAGGGATAAGCTGAATGAAAAACAAAAGTCACTGTGCATTTATTTTAACAGAAATATACATATATATGTGTGTTTAAGTGAAAGTGTGATAGCTGTTTGTTATTCAGAAATAATAAATATAGAGTAGCAGTTCAGCACTAGTAGAAATAAAATGCAGCCATTTCAACATATTTCCAAAAGCATGGTAAATCAACCTTGTGGAATATTCTGTAGGAAACTGGGATGCCAGCTGTATAATTCAAGGTTATGAACTGAAATGCAGCATCAAAAAGATGTAATTTCTGTAAAAAATTACTATGACTAGTGCTGTACAGCAATGACGCATCTGCAAGGTTTTAATTGACACTTCTTTTTGCATGTGACCAGAAATATTTAGAATTCAAACTCCTAAGTATTTATTCAGAAAAATAATTCTGAATTTTCCAATACATTGCTCCTGTTTTTCTTGTGCTCATAGCCTTCAGAGATTTACCATCTAGTATTTTCTAGAAACATACCCAGCACTGGTATTTCTTTTTGTTACTAGCTGTGTCTCAGTATCTGTATCAAACTGTCAGCTTGGCCTTTTGTACTCCAGTCCCTTCTTGCTCTTCCCTGCATGCAGTTCTCTTTATCCTTTGCTGGACAGAAGTTCCTTCTCAGCTTTCTCTTTGGCCTGTATTCTCCTGCCTCCTTCCAGCTTTGGTAGGACAGTAGTACATACAATAAAGCTTCCATAATGACTCCTGAAGTCCTGTTCCATCGTAGGAGAAGCCAACAGGCAGTGTCATTATTTTTGCCTTTTCAAAACTTTTCAGTTCCTTCTAGTTAATATGTTTGATGTGGATGTGGTTGACCTTTCTGTCCACCTTTGTCATTTCAGCAATCTTTGTTCCCTGTACATAAACTGCCTAAGAAAAATAAAAGTCTGAGGTTCTATTTCAGGGAATTTGTGTAGGTGCCTCACTCCCTTTCTGCTTCCTTTCCTCCTTCACAAGTAGCAGAACTTATTCAGTTCATCATCTCTTAAGTTATTGATCAGTTATTTGGTAATTTAGGCTCAGATTGGCTAGATTGCCTTCATAAAAAATTATAAATTGTTTCCCTGAGATGTCTTTATACTAATTATCATAGGCACCAATGGTTTAACAGTGCAGTATTGATTGCTTCACACTGCCAGAGAGATATGCCAAGGAATGGAGGAACTCTCCTATAAGGAAAGGCTAAGAAAATTCACCTTGTTCAGCCTGGAAAATTTAAGACTTTGGGGTGGCCTTCCAGTATCTGAGGGGACCCTACAAGGAAGATGGAGACCATTTACAAACCATGTAGTGAGGACAAGGAAGAATGGCTTCAAACTGAAAGAGCATAGGTTTAGATTAGTTATTAGGAAGAAGTTCTAAGCTGTGAGGTTTGTGGAATAGGTTTCCCAAAGAAGTTTTGGATGCCTCGTCCCTGGAAATGTCCAGGTTGGATGGGGCATCCTGAACTAGTGAAAGCTTTGGAAGTATGTGATCTTTAAGGTCCCTTCTAATTTAGGCCATTCTGTGATTCTATGTTATAATGTTAAAACGTGAATGCCCTAGAATTTTTAGGGATAACTTCTGCAGCAGCTGGAATTAGACAAACTGTCCAAACACAGAGTATTTTGTATATAAATAATACTTGGAAAAAAAAAAAAAGCCCTATAAATAATGGTAAAATAAAGCCCTTAAAATATTACTACAAGCTAATCAGCTCCACATCTACCTGGATTTTCACAGGCAGGTGGATCCATGTAATATTCACTTGGATTGGTGAAATGAGTAACTGAATTGCTAAAATTCACAACTTTGAAAATATTAAAACAAACAACACAGAAAAGTGTGCTGGTTGATTGGTGAAATATGCAGCCTGAGCAGTATATCCTATAATATAGATGACTATATGTGTAACAGAATTAGGAAGAAAAACTGACTAATTTGTAACTGTCCTTGATATTTCAGTAAATACCAGCATAAAATTGTTATTTTGAAAGCTTTGATACATTGTTTTCTAATGTCATGGGTATCTTAGGATTGATTAGAATACCATGTAAAAAAACAGAAAAAAAATATGGAAAAACAGTAAAAATGAAAAAAAAATCTCCTAATATAAAAAGATTTTTCATTATATTCTATTTCTGTATACAAGATTTTTAAGGTCCAATGAAATCAAAAGGGCAGTGGACCAAAGAAAAAAATGTTAAATATTGGTAGAAATTTGATGGGATTTCTCCTTGAGCCAGGTGTTATGAGCTCCCAGAGCTCCCATCCATATTCGGGTTTTTTGTCTTGCAAATACCCATGGCTGAAAAAGAGCGGAGAAGACACTTTGGGTGGTGCTGGAAACAAAAAGGTTTATTAACTTCCAAAATAACAAACTCTCTAAAGAGAAAAAGCCATGCCAGAGACTGGAGGTCCAGGTCTCTGCTATACAACACCTCCAAAATGCCACGAGGTTTCCTTAGGCAGTTCTTTTTATGGCTTAGGTGGGGCTTTGGCTGTTGTCCAATCCAGGTAGCACCGGGGGTGATGTGATGTCCAGGGAGTCCAATGAAGTGTCTTGGTTCAGAACTGTTCCAAATTGGGACAGAATGCCTGGGCTCTTTACCTTTTAGGAGAGACAAAGACAGCTTCACCTTT
>VXBU01017855.1:83276-116917 GCA_013400315.1 Bombycilla garrulus | reverse complement strand
AAAACAAGAATGAAACTTTGAGAAACCACCTTTTTCCTATGCATTTGCAGTGCAATGAGATCTCGCACGAAGCACTGGGAAAGGAAACTTCCTTTCTGTGATCCTGAAGTCAGCATTTATGGCTCAAAACTAGGCACATTTCTTATCATGAGAAATGAAAGACAGGAGAACCAAGTCTTTGCCTAAATATGCCCACCTCTAACCTGGTCATCCCCAAATTCAACAGTTTTACTGGCAATCACAATGAGATTAAAACCAAATCAGTTTAGAAATCACATCCTCAGAGTACAAAAGTTACACAATTATGCATTTTAGATACAGTAGAATCAAATTATTCCAGTTTTAATGCCTGCTTTGGTATGGAATTAATCTTGTGCCTATGCTCATAGAAGAGCATTTCCATAATCCAAAGCATGAGGAAAGGTGAGAACATCTAATTCTCCCTCACCAGCATCTAATTCTCCCTCATAGCATGGATGAGACAAAATTTATTGAATAAAAATTACTCTTTATTTCCTACTAATTTGCCTTGCCTCTCTCCTCAGATCATCACTGACCCCGTTACATTATCATGATCAGGCAGCACACCAAAATGGAACTATTGAAACGCAACTCTCAGCAGAACTGGAACAGCCCCTTCATTTTTTATTTTTTACTTTCATGTGTGTGAGACAGGGAGAGAGAGCAAAAGAGGGCAATTGAACTTTAAACTTCCCGATAAGCTGTATTGTGGGAAAGTGCCATTTTTAGGTTTACATGAAGGACCTACCTCTGAGAATGGCCTTTTAGCCTGTGAAAAAACAAGAAACATCCCAGGAAGTCTCCAAAACATTGCAGCACTGTGAGAATTTGTATAAAAATAAACACTGGATTATTTCAGCACTACTCCCTTGAGAAAATGAGACCAAATTACTCAGAGCTACTAGCATGATCTTGACAGAGAAAGGGAAATTAGCAATTGATGCCAGGGCTTTTTTTGTTTTGTTTGGGGGTTTTTTCCGGTCTTTTTAGCATAAAGTAATACTTGGAAGAGGCAGCAAAGGCAGGTTAAGCTTGTGATTTGAAACACAAGGAGGACAGCAAACCAAGTAAGAAGGAGCACTTTTAAAATGTATCAACTGGAATTCACAGAAACGTGAGAGCTTGGAAAGCATCTACTGACAGACACATTCCAAAAGCAGAAAAATTCTGGTCTCTAGAATTCAGGGGAGTTTTTTATGGTTTTTGTCAAGCATTTTTCTCAGTAGAAATTAAGATGTGGAAGATAAAAGGAGTGATACATGGTCCTGTGCTACTGTAAAAGGCCTTTCTAAGCCTGGTCAGAAAAGTCTTTATTTCATGGTAAAATTATTATTCTGTATTTTCATCAGGAAGGGCTTAGAATCCCACATTTAAAAAAAATCCCACTCTGTATTCAGAATTGGTCCTAGAATTGGTAAATGATGCTAGAAAACACATGAGATGTTGTCATTTCAGTTGGCTATTGGTGAAGTCTAAAAATCAAGGGAAAAAGATGGATGAGGAAATCTGAAGCAAGATTGTCTGAAGGCATGATACCAAAAACTTATGTATAAGAAAGGAAGTAGCATGAAGGAATCTTCTCCACAGTTATGAACTGTGCCACAATACTGAGCAAAGTTGAACAATTCTTTGATGGAAAATCTGCATTAGAACCCTCCTGAGAGGTTTTGTAATGACTCAGAGAAGAGAATTGGCATTATCCCCAATTCAGAGCAATGCTCCAAAGCAGAGACTTCATAAATGGTCTGACACACAAGATATGAGCTTCAGACTTTAGCCTACTGTCACTCTCCATACCTTGCATTGCACCAGGAAGATCAGGAACAGAGGACAATGCAATAGGGAAAAAAAAGGACAAACAAATAGGGAGAAAGTATTATGTCTGCTGTCTTGGCTGACTATGGATTCAACAGTCAAAACGAGTTTTTTTAATCTGAGCTGGAAAGCCAGGATTTTTACCTGGACATGTAACAGACTCATATTTCCCTGGGATGAAACACATCGGCATGTATCAAAAAAGCTCTGCACAAGTAGACACTGCTACATCTCTTTGGCAAAAGTCCTTCCAGGCAACCCAAGAGTGAAAGTAAGCATAATTGGCTCCTTTTGCTATCATACTGGCCAACAAAAGGCAAGAATCTCCAACATGAATTAAAAGACAGCAAAGAAATTGGTTCACAACAGGGAGAAAATCAACACCATCAGAAGGAGAAGGAAAAAGACATATATGTTTTTAGCTTCACTGTCCAATCAAGTTAATAAAACCCCTCGAAAACCACCATGCAACTCTCTATCTACAGAGAAAATTCAATATCTACTGCCATTAACAATATCATTAATAACAAATGTCTGTTTAATTACTCTCGCTAAGATTACAAAGGCCATTATTCTTGTAACACAAGAAATTTATTAGCTGAAAAGTGTGTTTAATCCCAAATGAACCACCCTTAAAGGCACAGGGTTTACTATTTGAAGGTACTTCTGATATTTATGCATTTGTGTTGCTTGAAGGCGTACTGCCTAGCTGGGCTGAAGTTCATGCTGTGACAATGAGGAAGTGCTGTTACATTTAAGAAGATCAGATGAAGCTACAGGACATTTGATAAAAGTGACTTTCATTTAGAACTCTTTAAAATGTGCAAGGGCAGAATAAATAGGGTTCTCAGATGTAAATAAATCACTTACAACCCTTTATCTAAATGAAGAAAAAAATATTTTCTCTGAAAGATGAATGTATCCCCCAGCACATTTTGGAAATGCTGCCCCATAATCATCAGCTTTTTCTTGTCATGTGCTGAGAGGGACTTGCACCAGCAGTATCGATCCTAATGCTGTGGATTATGCAACATGCATCTTCTGTAACCAAATTCTCAGGACACCAAATACATGTGTTTGCCTTGTTATTCAAGAGAGGTAAATATAGCTAATGCCACAGTGCCAGTATCTATGTGTCAGTCTGTCTGATATCCATCTTTTTAATGGCAGTAAACTCTTAATGTGTAGTCCATCTTTAGAGCTGAAAGTGGTTATACAAAGAGGTATAAACAATCCCATCCTTCTGCAGTTGCAGAAGAAAATACATCCTTGTAAAGCTTGAAGCACAGCACCTTTCCTGGAGTCCAGGGCAAGCAGAAGATTTGATCTGTGGCAGGAGGAAAGGTAAATGCATTTTCCACCTCTGAGCTCTGTGGATGGTACTGGAAGGTTATAGAGAAAAATGATTGCAGTTCACTGCAATAGAAAAAAAGAGATGTGTTTAACAGGGTAATTCACTCTGAGATGAGGGGTAGCCCTCATTTTATGTGCCTCTCCAACTAGCTCATCTCCACATCATGCATGCCCTGAAATCATAGCAACAAGGAGGGACACATACCAGGACAACAGTAAGAAGTGTAGCTATCAGAAAAGAAACTAAATTGATCCATATCTCAAAAACAATGAAAAAGGCTCCCTGCTCAGCCTCCTTCACTAACCAGAGGCTACACACTGATGTCTGATAGATATCTGCTGTATTTTAAAACAAAAAGTTGAATTAATTCTCCATTGAAATACATTTTTAAGGCTAGGTTGAGGGATGTTAAAAATATAAAAGAGCATTATAGAAGTCAAGATTTGTCAAATGCTACATTTGTCTTTGAGGCAAGGGCAGTCAGTGACTTACCCTCTTTCCCTCATTTCCTTAGAAAATGCTAACAGTCTGCAATTGTCATTGATGTGATGGTAACAGGAAATCACAAAGAGTTCTTCAGCTTCTTGATGCAATACCAGGACAATAAATTGAGAATGAGTATATCACATTATTAAAACATCAGATGTATTCCAGATCTTAAGAATAATTCAGAACCAACAGACTACTTCTTGGGCATATTTGCCCTATTTTTCTGCTTCTGACAGGGACGTCTACCAGTGATGGAAGTTCAGTCTCTATGTTGCTTTTTATGCTTTTTTAACCTTTGGGGCTTTTGCCATGTGTTTTATCACTGCCCCATTGAGGTGAATTTGGAGGTGATTCCATTTTTCCCATCATGCTCTCTCAGGACTTCTACTACAGTGGGATGTAGACAGTTCCCTCTAAAATAGAAAGCTTGTGATGATAACACATCATTGATTAGCAGTTATAGCTCAGGGATAGACCTCCCATGTGACACACTGGATGCTTTTACACGGTGAAAGCAGACTGAGTTGATGTTATGAGGAAGTAGATGTCAAGGAACAAGAGTAGTAATTTGGAAAACCAGTACGTTTGGCTCCCAAAAAGTAATCTGCCTCACCCTACTTACAGATGGTCAAAAGTCATGTTTTGCACTCACTCTCTGGCAACATATAAAAGCATATAAAAACATATACTGGGCACCAATGTATGAGTATCCACCACAAAGTCACAAACACATGCTAAATGAGCTTTTTATAAGCACTTCTGTCCCATTTCTAGGTTATGCAAGAAGTTACATTAATTCAGCGTCAAAAGTATTTTGTGGGTCAGTAATTGTGTTAATACAAATAATGATATGTACTTGTATTAGAAAAGGTTTTTTTCACATTTAATTTTACAGTCAAGCAACTGGTTGGCTCTGTTCAGCTTTGCATATGGATAGCAGATGGATTAAAAACAACAGCCGTAAGCTTGGTAAGAAAGGAGTTGTAGGTTCAAGAAGGAAGGAGTTGTATGCAAGCAGAGGGCATTAACTATTTTCTTTTTTCCTTACTTTTCAGTTCCTTGATCCACTTCATAAGCCTCTAGCAGTTAACTTTGAAATGCCATATTCATTGACTTACACCTTGTTTATCTGAGAAATTTTACATCAGAAGCAAGAATTAGACTTGCCAAAGAGAAGTGCAGCAAACAAAATCACTACAGATTAACTACAGTGATTAACTGCCTTCTGAAATAGATAAGGAATTCACAATAAGCCTTGAAGTGTCTATCACTGACCTGAGTGGCCAGGAATACTGGTGTATTTCATAGCCCCAAGTGAAAGGATATCTAGGCTTCCAGTTTAATTTTTACACCTTAAACCTGAATATGATTAATAGACACAAAATCTAACCACATTCTTGTTAATATCATCAGTCAAGTAACAGCTTCATATATATGCAAGCATACTATACAAGACATAATGATAGAAATGAAAAATAATTATGTATCTATATGATTGCTCCATTCTTTTCCTTAAGAGCAGTTTGATTACCACATCCAGCTATCATACACTCTAGGTTAAATTCAGCCATGCTACTAACCCAACCAGTTCAAATTATATCACCCAGGGGTCATTTTGGCCCGTCATAAGCCAGTTTCATCCCTGAAAATTAATTTTTTTTTTTTTTAAGGTAAATAAGTCTTTTCTAACATTAGTCTTATGAAAAATGGGATTTGTTTGTTTTTTCAAAATTACATATTTGCAGAGTTCCTGGACTTCTTAAGCCATTACAAATTACATCTGTTTTTCTCCACTGGTGCTCTCTAAGCCAGCTTTGGAGGTAAAGCTAATCCAGAACAAGCCAAAGATCTGACTAAATTCTATAAGCTAAGGAACAGCCAAGCCACAGAAAATATTTAGGCATGAGGCTCCTGCCCACAGCCCGGCGCAGCAATCTCCAGGAATGCGCTACAATTGCTCTGCAACCTACAGCTGGATCCTGCTGCAGTCTCTAGGGCTGAAGCATGGGTTTCTTCACACTCCTGCCCAGGGCAGCCTCAAGATACAAGCCATTGTTGGATTTGGGTGTCTCCCCCTTTCCCCTTTACCTCACACTTGTTTATCACCACCCAGTGGACTTAGGCAGGAGGACGGACAAACTTTCTGATGTCTGAGGATCTGCAAACACTCACTCTTCCTACTTTCCAAAAATAGCTCAGGTCCACAAGTGCCTCTCCTTGCAAAGTCAAACACCAGACCAGGCAGCATGATTTTGTCTGCTTGTTTGTTTAAGTGAAAGGGTGAGGTGTGTATTTCCACATGGTAAAAGCTGGTCTGGCAGAAGGGACTTATCTGGATATGAAGTTAAAACGGTGACCGGGAGTTGCCCGCCTTGCCTGGGTGGCCTGCCTGGGTGGCAGTCAGACCCCCGGTACCGCTTTAGATTGCCTGGATAGCGAAGTCCCGGTCTCGGTCCTAGGAACGGCTCTCGTCCTGCTCCGGCATACGCCCTAGCCACGAACTATCCTGGCAATCAGCCTGAAGCTATCAGGCGGTTCAGCTCTTTTAGTGATTTCAGCTCTCAGTGATAATCAGCTCGCAGCTTGCCAGGTAGTTGCTTTGCTAGCTCAAGGGTGAAGAGACGAGAAGAGCCGAGCGGCGCATTCCACGAAGTCTTTATTGGGAGTTCCGTGAAGGGGTCCAGGAACAGTGTCTTCTGCCGAAGTGGGCAGAAGTAGGGGTTTTTATAGGATTAGGTAGGATTGGGATAACTAGCCAATAGTCTGGGGT
This sequence comes from Bombycilla garrulus, assembly GCA_013400315.1. Classification (NCBI taxonomy): domain Eukaryota; kingdom Metazoa; phylum Chordata; class Aves; order Passeriformes; family Bombycillidae; genus Bombycilla; species Bombycilla garrulus. The sequence continues at coordinate 110,468 of VXBU01017855.1, read as the reverse complement.
CTTGGTGATTTGACCTATAGCCTTTGGGTTTCTGGAATTTAGCCAATAGTGTTACAGGGAGATAACAGAGGGTCTTGGGAAGTAGGGTTTAGTACATGACTATGCATTTTCTCTCCACGGAGGCCTTGCTAGAGGCTCAAAGATTGCAACATGAAGTGTCTAACCATACTTCTGGCTCATTGCTTTATTATGTTTTTTTGTCTGTTCTTGCCCTTTGTGATTTCATTGTCCACAAGATAACTCAAATCCTATAAGTGAATCTGTGCCTGCTAAGCAAAAATCTGGCCCTAAGAGAGTTTTGCAGTGAATTTCATGTACACAAAGAAAGTATAGATATTTATCCCTTACAAAAAGACATATTAACTATATATTTCTTAATAAAACCTCTGTGTTTATTTGCAGAGAAGGGGCATGAAAACCACCAGTGTTGTCATAGCTGCAGAGCAGTATTCACAGTAAAATATTACTTTACCCCATGATAAGAATCTCTGGCTAAGGGCAATGAACATTCACCCTGAAAAATGGCCATGTAACTGAAAGAAAGATTCTTCCATCTCTCCTTTCTACAGCTGTATCATTTGAACTTGTATTCTTCTTACATCTTCTCTTCAAAAAGCAGATTCCATTCAGGCAGACCTGAGAAAAATAATGAAATCTTTTACCACAAAAAGTCCACACTAAAGTAGCTGGAAGAATCAACTAATTAAATAACTATGCTTATGGTTCCCAGTCTCAGCCACCCACTCAAGTTACTTGTGCCATGTGTATGTACACAGATGTGAGTATGTCTCTAGGCATATCCAGATATAATGTGTGTTTTATTTTGCTTTCCCGTGGAAGATTTTAACATCTCACCAAGATGTAATCCCTTTTGGCATTCCATTCCCATTTTGTTCCCTAATGCCTTCCCCAGTCTCCTGAAAACATATCTTGCCTGTCTTTCCAGAGCAGTTACAAAGCTGAAAGGGTCATAATATTACCTCAGACAGACAGACATGGTCACAACCCCTGGTGCTCTCGCTCAGAGAAACAACATGTGCTACTCAAGAGCTCTCCTTCCTGTGTGTCTGCTCTCATGTCACTTCTGGACAGGGGCCATTCTCATCCTCTTCCCTTTGCTTTTTCAGTGTTTCATCAGCTGTTTCTCACTCCCTCTGTAATTGTTGCCCAAAAGAAAAAAATAGAATTTTTTACTGCAGTGAGCTTATTCAGATGGGTTCTGCTGGGACATGCACCTGCAAGGAGAAACCTTTCTGATCCACAAGACAGCTGAAAGTAAAAGTGAGAAAGAGCTAACCCTTCTGGAAATTTTATGTCTTGGAGAGGTATACCTCCTAGAAAATTTCCCTAAAGTGACCACACACTTGATGTATTCTTAAGTCTGGTGAGGCTGTTCCCCTTTCCTGAGTACTTATGTCTCCCCTTCAGAAACTCTTTCCCTTTTCACGTTACCCAAATGTCTTAGCAGGGCTCTTGTGCCATAGCCTGCTTCCAAAAATGAACTGTAAGAATCTACAGTTGTGTAACATTTCAGCAGATTTTCTGTCTGACATTTTCTACCTATCTAAAAGAAAGATTACAGGGCTAGGACTGAAAATAATTTTCTCCTATTTTATTTTATAATAAATTGCCAATCAGTATTACAGAACAAAACTAACAATTGCAAAATCCTACCTGTTTTTTGTTCACATTTTCACTTGCTCACCTGACATATGCAGAGTTTTGCTGTGTACTACTATCCTTCTCGGTTGTTATCAGTTTCATTTAATTTACAAAGTAAAATTTTATTCTTTGATTCTCCTTTGCAATTTACACAAATTGCCAACCAGTTATTCCTAAAGAGGACCATCTTTAATTTGAGAAAGGAACAGCCAATGGATTTTGCCTTAAAATGTCAGATCCTTCCTTTGTTAAGACAGATGTGTCCTATTAGGTAGGAAAAAACCAGTAACAAAACTGAAGGCCATGCAATATAAATATATTTTTTCATGCCATTTGGGGAAATACCTGGTGAAATAGAGATGAAGGAAAACCAACTCAAATTTCAGGTGCATTTCAAAAAATATGTGTCCCTTTCTTAGCACATTCATTTTTCCATGTTCCAAATAGCTAGCTTACATTTAAATATTCTTCTTTAAACTAGTTGTTCTTAACCTTTCTAAAGATTAGTGAAAATAGTACCTACAGTTTCAAATTAAGTCTAAATTTATAAGTAACACCTTCTAGTGCCCATTGCACTCCAGGTTGGTGGCTTGTTTTGTTTGGTTGGGTTTTTTTGGTGTTTTGTTGTTTTTGGGGTGGTTTTTTTGTAATTAAGGAGATTCTAGCAGTCATTTTTGACTGCTGTGGCATCTCTGCAAATCCCTTCTTCAGCTCTGCTACACTGAGTTCATTTGTGTCATTCAAATCTTTGCCCTTTAAATATCCTCTTTTAAATTTATTATGGCAATGCATTCATATCTTTAAGCTTAATCTGAAACTTCTAAAACAAGCAGGAGATTGAATAAATGAGCAGAAAGGAACCCAGATAAAAATTAAAATACTGTTCTGCCATTGCCCACATAAACTATTAGGGATACTGACAGGATAGTATTTTAACTTTGTCCTCTTCTGAGTTGCTTTCTCTGCCCAACTTCACTCTTTCATCTTCAGCTTGCTACCGAAGCTTCTGATTAAGCACAGGAACAAGATACCATATACAACATGCTCCAGATATCTCAAAAAGGAGGAGAAGCAGTGACACCAGTTAAGAATCACTGTGCCTCAACCCAGAAGAAAGGATCTTTTCTTTCATTGATTAGGCAAGTGAATCCCACAGAAAAACACTCTTATTGTCTAAATAATGATGAAACCCAGGGTCATATCACCCTGGCTCTCCACCTGTCCATGATTTGCAGTTATATGACCAATAGCTTTTTTCACGATTCACATTATGATGCACATGTAAAAATCTCTTTGCAGGCCACTCACCAAGCCTCCCTAAAGCAAACAGCTCAGAACTACTTTCACCTCATAACTAAGAAACTGAATTTTGTTGGATTTTTTAACATGTAGCTATGACTGTTTTCTCTTTCCCTCAGTTAAGGGAGAAGAAAACAACTCTTTCTTCAGATTTCTTATTTATTGAGTATCCAGGTAACAAACTACTTAAAATCAAGCAAACAAAACTTGATAATTGGTCCCCAATCCTCATCTGAGCTGCAGAAGGATGTAACCATGGCAACGTGTAGTTTAAAGAAGACCATTTTGTGTAACTTTCAGGATTTAAGCTTGTGAAAGTGTATCCGTTCCTAAGTAGAATTATCACTCTAGAAGCAGTTTATTCTTTATTTAAAATGGTGGTTAAAGTTGGGGGCAAAAATAGTCCTGATAATATGTTCTGGGGCAGAAGGAAGAAGAAAATGTTGAAGTTGATATGGATGCACACAAAAAAATTAAAAAAAACCAAAACCACAAAAGTTCCTCTCTGACAAGGAACAAACAGGAACAGACACTACAAAAGATGGCAATTAAGGGAGACCTAAACCCAGCAGGTTGTCAAAAAGCTTACCTGCAAATGTGTTTTATTGTAAGAAGCCTGAAACAAAGACAGCTGTGTCTCAGCCCTAAGGTCCAGCGTCACCTTCCTTGCTGCAGGTAATTCTTATCGTAAACTTCTGCATATATAGCTATGATGAAATACATCTTTGGAAAGAAATTTAAGGCAAAACATCCTGAAACAACAGACCCATTGTAGAGGTTTGACACTGGCCAAATGCCAGGCACCCACAGAAGCCATTCACTCACCCTGTCTTGCTCTCAGCTGGGCAGATGAGAGGGAAAAATCTTAATGAAGGGTTCATGAGTTGAGAACAAGGAGATAACACTCTAAGAAGGCAAAACAGGTTTGCATTTAAAGGTATAAAGTAAAATTATTATTAACAGAGTCAGAGGAGGATAAGGAGAAATAAAATAAGTCTTCAAAACATTTTTCCCCCAACCCTCCCTCCTTCCCATTGATAGAGCATGTAGACACAGCGTAGGGATTTTGGTCAGTTTGCCACTCAAGACCTTTTGTTTGCTCAGGGAGAAGAGTCTTTCCTCTGCTATGCCATGGGGTCCCTCCCATGACAGGAGACAGTTTTCCATGAACTTCTCCAGCATGGCTCTAATTTCATGAGCAACAGTCCTGCCAAAACTGCTACAATGCGGGTCTTGCCGATGGTCAGTCTTCCCAAAACCTCTGCATTGTGAGTCACTCATCCATGGGGGGCAGTCCTCTAAAAATAGGCTACTCTCATTTGGAAGCAAGTGCCCTCTCTCTCTGTTTGGGTCTGCCACTGGGTTACAGCATCCACCTGCTCCAGCATTCACATGCTCCAGCATCAGCACTTTTCCCCAGAGGCTGTGAGTGGATCTCTTCATTCCCCATGGAGTTCATGGGCTGCAGAAGGACAATTGCATCACCGTAGTCTCCTCACTGTGGCTTGCAGAGGAATCTCAGCTCCAACACTTGGAGCCCCTCCTCCCCATCCTTCTTCTCTACTGACCTCGCTGCTGCCATGTTGTTCTCCCTCACATGTCCTCATTTCCTCCTCTTCTCTGATTAGAAGAAAAAACCCTGCTTTTAGGTACCATTGCCAACAAGTACTACTAATTCAAAGATTCTTGCAGGATCCTGCAGCACCAAGAGGTTGGTCTTGTCTAGGTTCTGCACTGGAGAATCCATTGCCATGTTTCCACCACCAGCATGGTGGCCGTGGGCTGTGGTGGCTGCTGTGGCACTGGTGCTATTTAACGCCTCTCTTCATGTGGGGCACTGGGAAGGGGAGGCTGACACCACCCCTGCCCTTCTGTCCACAGTGAGGCTGGCTAGGGGCAGCCAGGCAGGCAAGGTTCGCCATGGGCTATGCTGGGATGGCCCTGACGCTGCTGTGTCTCCACCTCTAGAAAAACTGTGTGCGTGATTTTTATTTTCTTCTTAAATATGCCATCACAGAGATGTTAGCAACCTCTCTAATTGGGCCAGCAGCATGTTCATCTTCAGAGACTGGTGCTGCTGGACTTGGAGGAAGTTTCTAGCAGCTTTTGAAGCTACCCCTAAAGCCCTCCCCTGCTACGAAAAAACGTACCAAATCAATACACCCACATTTGTAACATGGTAAACTACTTTCATTATGGAGATTCAGGATCTAATGACACTAAGTCAATTTAATACTTTTTCCCATTACATAAGATTTTCTAGGTTTCTTCTACCAGTGTAACCCAGCCATTTTTTTTTTTGTATTTGCGGCTAATACCTCTCTAAAATTGGTGTGTTCAAAGAGCCATGAATATAATTTTGCTTTCTCCTTGCATTTCATTAATGAAATTATGTTTTTAATGTAATTAAGATTTGGTCTTGAAAACCATTCTGTTAATGTTGTTTTTTTGTTTTCCTTTTGAAATAGAAACAATACAAACCAAACAGATTGTAGCTGTCTCTTTACATAAGACAAGTTGCATTGTTTAACCAGAGCCTGATTAGTCAAATTAACCTGACATGAAAATAAGTGGTTGCTCTGAAGAGTTAATGGTCTGCACAGGACAATGCTCAGAAATATCTTGACATGGAAATCTAAGGGAGGAATATACATTCAGATTTCCAAATAATTTGATTTGAATCAGAATAAAAATAGTCTGAGTCAGAATGAAATATATTCCTGCACTCTCATATCCTATTAGCCCCTGCAGCACATGAACACAAAAACATTAATGGAGGTAGCTTTGTTAGTGACTAAAGTATGTGACTTGGAAAACTACATTCCAGACTGTATAATACCATAGAATGTAAAGACATAGGAACACTTTCTTCTAACTGTGCAGTAATCAGAGCTAGTGCTGTTCACTCATAGTACACATTGCTTCCCCTAGTTAGCACATTTCATCTTATTTTCTTTCTATTTTTTTCTTCTTTTTTGCAACAGATACTACTGTAGGTATCCTATGCATCTTTCTTAAAAATAGCAGTTTAAAATAAAAAATAAATTGATGGGAAGACAATTACAATATTTAAAGGTGACCTACAGTCAAGTCTGAGTTTTACATGGCTAAGATCAGATTTCAGACTGCAGGAGTAAGTATGCTTGTTATCAGTTCTCTAACTTCAAGGTGCAACCTAAAATAGACCATCCGGTTAGATTGTAATTACTGTGCTCCTACCAATCTCACTGCCATCACTATTGCTGCTACTCTTACTAGTGTTACTAATTTTTTTCAAAGAATAAGTAGGATTTTATTAATCAGCAAATAAATATTTCTTGCCATTTAATTTTATCCTCAGAGAATTTTACATCTTGCACACTTTGATAGAAATATAAGCTCATTAACAGAATATTTTTTAACCAGACCATTATGACTTCATTTTGAATCAAAGCTCATTAAAACAATTATAATCAAATGTTTCATTTTCTTTTTCCCTTGTGAGGAACAGCTGAAAAGGTTATGTTTGTTTTTCTTTATCTGAATCTCTAGGGCTATATAAACAGACTATACGGACTTGGTTTTGCTTCTTTTTTTTTCCCATTTAGGGGTTTGCTCAGCAGAGTATGCATGGATGCTGTTATTGGAATCCAAGAAGAGTTGCACCGTGAGTTGCAATCCAGGCCGCACTCAAATCAGAGATAATTTTCGGCTTTGTGACCAGCTATGTTGCTTCACTACCAAAAGTCACAACAGGGGCCATCTCTTGATGCCGCCTCATTTGAGACTAGACACATCAAGGATGGATTTGCTTTTCGTTGCCTTGTTCCACTTGCAGGAACCTACACACTATGAGCAAGAGGAATGGGTAAGATGGTGGAACAGGTGAAGTAAAGAGAAGTGCCTCGCTCCTATCTTAGATTAAGTAGTTCATCATTCAAGACAAGGATGACCAATTAAGAGAAAATGTATGCTCAAAACTCAGTAAATCAATGTAACAATGAATTTAGAACTAATAAACCTTAGTCTCACAAAGCATTACCCTCGTATGGGAAATGATAATTTATTTTTCTTTTGAAATAGCCAACAATTGTACATCATCTGCAAATCAGAAGATCAGCATTTAGCTATAGTCTGAAACCACTTACTTCCCATTAAACATTAAATTTTTTTTAGTATTGAGATTAAAACTGGAAAGCTGAAGGGGGGGATATTATCTGAAAGCTGCAAATTTGTTCAGACTTCCCTGTTTCTGTTGAAAAAGCAAATTTTGCTATCCTAATATAACAGAATTTCCATACCAACTACTTCTGTTTCTGTGCAACAAAAACAAGTAATACAGGGCAGACAATGCACAAACATCTATAATGACAAGAAATCAGTAACACAAATATAAAATTATTTTTTTTAAAAGCCAACTTACATGCACAGCTTTTCTACTGCTAATTGACCTAGAAGTCTACGTCTAATTTTAAGGGCCATATCATAATAATATTTGAGCACCTTCTAGAAGCAAACTTCTTTATGAAGATGTATTTGTGACAACCATATTACCCAGTGGTTAGGGTGATCTCTTGGACATACAGGTTAAAGCCCATGGTGTCTGGACTGTAAGGGGAGAGCCTGTTAACCAACTCTTTGAACTCAGCACAAGACAAAGAGGCAATAATCTCAAGGGCTTTTTTCAACACCTTGAAGGCTTGAGTTGTTCAGCCAGCTCTCCCAGACCTCTTAATTGTTCTTTTCTTTTTTTCCAATTTGTGGGCGGTTTCCTAAGTTGTAAGGTTTTCCATGACATCACAGCAATAATTAGGAATGGCTTTCACAAAATCTTCTGGACTAGTATATTACAGAATCATTTTATCTAAGTATGGATATGCATATCCACAATGCCATGTTTTAACATAACTTTTAAATGCTACATTGCTAACTCAAGCGGGAAGATCACTGTAATTTTTATTTTTTCCTTATGTCTTTTTCTTCTTTTTATTTATTATTTTTTCTTTTTTCTCTCTATTCTTTTTTATTCTTTTTTTTTCTTCCTTCTTTCTCCTACAGGCTGTAAAAAGATAAAAAAAATCAAAAACCATAGAGAAATAATTGATTTGCACATGAATGAGCAAGGGAATCTCCTTGCAGAGTAATGAGACATGAGAGCTCTGCTCTTTCTGGGGTGTAACAGACCTGTCTCTTTTTCTATAGAGAGGTCTTCCACTGATGAGTGGTGTGAGCCAGGTGGGCAAGCAATGGTATTTTAAAGAATGGTACATAAGAATTAGATAATGTGTCATGTCTAGGAATCCAGCTAATTCTTTACAACAAACCAGAATAACAGTAAAATTAATAGAGGGGATAGTTGCAGTTATAGTTTATTTCTAAGACTATTTCCAAATGCAGACCTCTAAACCAATAGATATAAGATTTATTTCAGTTTTATATCAGTTTAACTTTCAGGGTAGAACTGTCTGCTGTGTTGTCAATCATTCCTAGTTGGTTGCCGGGGGTGAGGTACTGGAGAACAGCAGGGCAAGGTACAGAAGGAAGCAAAGAAAGAAAAATCTTGCAGTTTCCAGACTTTACTTTGGCCCTTCCCAATTAAAAAGTTTTTTTTTCCAAGAGGCAACAAGATATGGACATTGCATTGTGTGATGGAATATGTGATTTTTTTTTTTAACTCTGTTACTTAGGAAGGCCAAGCATGACCCTTGTGTCAAATTTGCTCTGCATGTGGGGTATTTTGCAGTAGTCAAAGAACTGCTTCTCTCAAGACAGTGCTGCTCTGCCCATACTTCTCCAGCTCCCACACCATGGCTGTAGTCCTTGCACCCTGCTCACCAGAGGCCAAAGGTATTCAAGACCCTCTTGCTGTGTAAAGACAATATTTTCCCCATCACAATGATATTTGCCTGGAGAATCCAATTTGTAGCAATGGGGAACAAAGCCACACAGACCTCCTTATGCATCCGAAGAAGATCACTTTATTGCAGAAATCACCCCCTTTTAATATGCTTAATCTCCCCTGGAAATAACCAAAATTTAGCAGAAGGGTACCCATTGGCTGCTCAGCTGCCATGCTGCTGTCCATGCATCCTACCACCCAATCAGCTTCCTGCTCATCCGCTCTTCATGCATTCTTCCAGCCAATCACAATCTCACTCCCAACAGTCACTCAACTGACTCTCCTCACTCCTATGCCTCCCACCCTCAACTTCCAATCGGACTTCTTACTGTGCGGCCTGCAGCTGTGCCTTTCCCATAGGGCCTTCTGGTGAGCCTTAACCACTTTAACAATTATAACCCTGTGTTCCACACCAATTTTTTTTCAGCAAGAGGATTTATTTTGAAATTATTTTGAAATTTATTTGAATTTGAATAGCAGCAGACTAAAATGCGGTGACCAACTCATGGATGCTGACATCATTTAAATGCAGGCAATATGGCCAAACCTAGACATTCCAAAGTCATTAATCAGGCCTCATAAATCATGGGATAGCCTCAAAATAACGATTATTAAAAAAGAAATGAGTGCTCTTTCTCTTCACTATCACTGTCTTCTGGTTGTATCATCCTTTAGGGTACACAGTAGATCAAATTTTCAAATTCTTCTCATCCAACATGACTACTATGTATTCTTTGTTTTTAAAGAAAACTGATGATAAAATACTAAATGATGTGCCAAACTATAGTTTTCAATAAAAACATCAAATATGATCACACTTGTAAGAATATCACAAAAGCTAGAAGCAAAAGAATAGTGTCTGTACATTGCAATAGTCTTTTCCAGTCACTTTTGTAAGACTTAAACATTTTATATCCTAGCTGTGCTTTAATTAAAACCAGTTACTTTCTTTTGTTTGAAAAAGCTGAAACAATTCAGCTCTTAAAAAGAAAGATAGAAAAAAAATAGAAGAAGCTATCTGGATGAGTTTCTATCAGTGGGTGTAAATCCAATCATAATCAAGATTTATTTGTGNGGAGAGCCTGTTAACCAACTCTTTGAACTCAGCACAAGACAAAGAGGCAATAATCTCAAGGGCTTTTTTCAACACCTTGAAGGCTTGAGTTGTTCAGCCAGCTCTCCCAGACCTCTTAATTGTTCTTTTCTTTTTTTCCAATTTGTGGGCGGTTTCCTAAGTTGTAAGGTTTTCCATGACATCACAGCAATAATTAGGAATGGCTTTCACAAAATCTTCTGGACTAGTATATTACAGAATCATTTTATCTAAGTATGGATATGCATATCCACAATGCCATGTTTTAACATAACTTTTAAATGCTACATTGCTAACTCAAGCGGGAAGATCACTGTAATTTTTATTTTTTCCTTATGTCTTTTTCTTCTTTTTATTTATTATTTTTTCTTTTTTCTCTCTATTCTTTTTTATTCTTTTTTTTTCTTCCTTCTTTCTCCTACAGGCTGTAAAAAGATAAAAAAAATCAAAAACCATAGAGAAATAATTGATTTGCACATGAATGAGCAAGGGAATCTCCTTGCAGAGTAATGAGACATGAGAGCTCTGCTCTTTCTGGGGTGTAACAGACCTGTCTCTTTTTCTATAGAGAGGTCTTCCACTGATGAGTGGTGTGAGCCAGGTGGGCAAGCAATGGTATTTTAAAGAATGGTACATAAGAATTAGATAATGTGTCATGTCTAGGAATCCAGCTAATTCTTTACAACAAACCAGAATAACAGTAAAATTAATAGAGGGGATAGTTGCAGTTATAGTTTATTTCTAAGACTATTTCCAAATGCAGACCTCTAAACCAATAGATATAAGATTTATTTCAGTTTTATATCAGTTTAACTTTCAGGGTAGAACTGTCTGCTGTGTTGTCAATCATTCCTAGTTGGTTGCCGGGGGTGAGGTACTGGAGAACAGCAGGGCAAGGTACAGAAGGAAGCAAAGAAAGAAAAATCTTGCAGTTTCCAGACTTTACTTTGGCCCTTCCCAATTAAAAAGTTTTTTTTTCCAAGAGGCAACAAGATATGGACATTGCATTGTGTGATGGAATATGTGATTTTTTTTTTTAACTCTGTTACTTAGGAAGGCCAAGCATGACCCTTGTGTCAAATTTGCTCTGCATGTGGGGTATTTTGCAGTAGTCAAAGAACTGCTTCTCTCAAGACAGTGCTGCTCTGCCCATACTTCTCCAGCTCCCACACCATGGCTGTAGTCCTTGCACCCTGCTCACCAGAGGCCAAAGGTATTCAAGACCCTCTTGCTGTGTAAAGACAATATTTTCCCCATCACAATGATATTTGCCTGGAGAATCCAATTTGTAGCAATGGGGAACAAAGCCACACAGACCTCCTTATGCATCCGAAGAAGATCACTTTATTGCAGAAATCACCCCCTTTTAATATGCTTAATCTCCCCTGGAAATAACCAAAATTTAGCAGAAGGGTACCCATTGGCTGCTCAGCTGCCATGCTGCTGTCCATGCATCCTACCACCCAATCAGCTTCCTGCTCATCCGCTCTTCATGCATTCTTCCAGCCAATCACAATCTCACTCCCAACAGTCACTCAACTGACTCTCCTCACTCCTATGCCTCCCACCCTCAACTTCCAATCGGACTTCTTACTGTGCGGCCTGCAGCTGTGCCTTTCCCATAGGGCCTTCTGGTGAGCCTTAACCACTTTAACAATTATAACCCTGTGTTCCACACCAATTTTTTTTCAGCAAGAGGATTTATTTTGAAATTATTTTGAAATTTATTTGAATTTGAATAGCAGCAGACTAAAATGCGGTGACCAACTCATGGATGCTGACATCATTTAAATGCAGGCAATATGGCCAAACCTAGACATTCCAAAGTCATTAATCAGGCCTCATAAATCATGGGATAGCCTCAAAATAACGATTATTAAAAAAGAAATGAGTGCTCTTTCTCTTCACTATCACTGTCTTCTGGTTGTATCATCCTTTAGGGTACACAGTAGATCAAATTTTCAAATTCTTCTCATCCAACATGACTACTATGTATTCTTTGTTTTTAAAGAAAACTGATGATAAAATACTAAATGATGTGCCAAACTATAGTTTTCAATAAAAACATCAAATATGATCACACTTGTAAGAATATCACAAAAGCTAGAAGCAAAAGAATAGTGTCTGTACATTGCAATAGTCTTTTCCAGTCACTTTTGTAAGACTTAAACATTTTATATCCTAGCTGTGCTTTAATTAAAACCAGTTACTTTCTTTTGTTTGAAAAAGCTGAAACAATTCAGCTCTTAAAAAGAAAGATAGAAAAAAAATAGAAGAAGCTATCTGGATGAGTTTCTATCAGTGGGTGTAAATCCAATCATAATCAAGATTTATTTGTGCAAATAATTTGAGTGGGAAAATAGAACCTCCAAAGTGTGCATTCAATTAAGTGTCATATGAAACATTTGTTATCTTTCTGTTACACCTGGCTAGTGTCTGTGTACTTTGTAAGTCAAACATTACAATATCATATTCATAAATATCTCCTATTTATCATGAAAAGCTGACTCCAGTGTCAGTTGTTGGGGGTCTGCATTTCTGTTGGTACTTGCAAATGCCTGAAGGCAAAAGTAACATTATTATTACAGATTATATCACAGTTAAAATATTAACATATGAACCCTTCTCAGACTTCAAAAGTTGGGCAGTATATTTTGCCTCTTATCTGAATTCCTTAATATTGCATTAGAAGACCAAAATTTCAGAAGAATTTGTTTGAGATTTCTTCTTTTGCTTCGCTGCAGTTCTCAATGAGCAATGCATCATCCAAACACATTATAGAAATTAGAGTCTGCATTCCATTATGCATTCAGACATTTATAGCAGAATGATAAACCTGTCTGTACCTCAGGGAGCTGGCTTTATAAATCAAGGCTTCCTGTAAAAAGATTACATTCTATTTGAAATTATTTGGATTCTGAGTCTTCTTTCCATATCATATTATTGTATACCTTAGAAAGAGAAAGGAGAAAGGAATTAAAGTGGAGAAAAAGTGAGGTTCAATAGAGGAAAAATGTATTACTACTTTATTTTGATTTTCTGAAAGAAAGCTGATATTCTGAAGTTTTAGGATTTAATGTATCACTGTTATGGATCTTATACAAAAAAAAAAAAAAAAACCCTCTAATCTCTTAATCTACTATTGACTTATCTGCTTTTGTAGTAACAGAAAAACCTCTGAAGTCTTTCATGGATTTATCATCAATCTTTCATGGATTTATCATCACTGAACTCTTCTGAGGGAGGAAAATATTGTTATCACTATTTTAGAGACCAGGTGTTAAAGCACAACTCATTGGGTCTTGTAGATGAGCTCTGACACAGTCACCGATTGAGCCAGGGTCTCCCAACCCAAAGGTCACACAGGAGAGGGAAAGACTAGAAATACTATTACAGAATCACAGAATATTCTGAGTTGGAAGGAAACACAAAGATAATTGAATTCAACTCTGAGGGAGTAGTTCATAGGAAAGCATCCCTTTTCAGCAAGCAGGACACAGTGGCTCAGGGCACAGTCTCATTAGCAATAAGCAGGGATTTGGAAGGGACATTTTGTGGTGTGAATGTCCTGGAGGCACCGCAGCCTGGTGCTCCAGGTGACATGTCATCTGTCCCACAGGTAAGATGGTTCTGTTGAGCTCACCATTTCACTGCCTTAGTAAATGCAGTGAGAAATTAGTTGGCTAATGTGTGAGGAGCAGAAATTTGAGTTGCATAAAGGACATTCACTTATGACTATCCCCATGTCTTCTTCCACCACACACCAAATATGCGCCTCAAGCCTCAGTGAGACCTTTCTGAGATGCAAATTTCTGTACTGCAAATTATGATCAATATAACAACGACGGTCACACCAAACCAGGTGAATAGATGTGTAACAATGTCTTATTTTTCTTGAAAAAGAAAGGGTTTTCTCTATGATGTCAAGTGAATGTAACAGCCTCTAAAAATATTTGGTACAACTTAAGTTAAGAAACCAGTATACATGGCAGGGCTCATTAGGATGAGACTTTGAATAAGAAATACTAAAAATAAAACAAATTAGGGAATATTGGAAATTGGATGGAGAATGTGAAATTTTCTATGGTTTTCTGCTTACATATTGTAGTGCTTGATTTCATTTCACTTGTGTCTGTAAATTCAATAACTCTGTTCCTCAGCAGACATGCTTTTCCCATGGCAATCTGCCACAAAATAGTTTGTTAATTGTATCTTGAGTATATTCAATACCCAGAAGGAAAGAAACTTCAGGATGCAGATGCATGAAAATAGTAATTTTGGAGGTAGGTAAATCTCAAAAGTCTCTGCCCATAGTTGTTAACATTGAAATGTACATGTGAATTGCAAATTTTCTTAATTTTTTTTCATTTAAAATTCTGCAATGGAATTTCAGACCTCAGAATAAAAGACCCACTGAGCTAAACTGATGACGTCTTGTTCTTGTAGGTCAAATCACTTAGTTCTGTAAAGGGCCTGAAATCCTTTTAATACAGTAGAATTACGTGTTTCGGGTCTTCAATTTATACCACAAGTGATACCCACATTGATTTCCATATCTGCACATTAACTTCTTTTAAGCCACAATGACTTATCATCTATGTATTAACTTGTATTTTATTCACTGATTGAAAGAGAGCTCTTTAGGGCTAAAATGCCTCCTGAGAGCTACAGTTTATATCCACCCCAAAGTAATGGAAAGGCTTCATGACTCTGAAAACAACCAAAGGACACCACCATATGTGTTCATATGACAATAGAACCTCACCTGAAAAAATAAATTTTTTTGCATATGTGTAAATATAACTATCCTTCCTATTTTTCTCTTTGTTTTTTTCCCCAAGAAATAAAGTTTTGTTCCATAGTCTCACAATAAAAAAAAAATCATATATTTATTTTTCTGTCTAGTATCAAAAGTTTTATGCACAACTCTTAATCTTAAAACTTGAAACATTTTTTATTGCATGACACATAGATATTGCATGTTAAGTGTAAGCTATTTGCCACTCTGTCATCAAAAATCTGCTCAAGACCAAAGTCTGATAAGTTAGTTTGATCACAAAAATTTATCCTACATTGTTCACTTAATGTAGGATTTAGAATTGGGAAGCCATGGAAATAAAATCTGCGAGACGAATCTGATTTGACAATAAGTAATCCTTACTCTTTCATAGTTTGCTGCAATTAGAGATGTAGCACAATACAGATAAGGACTCAGGAAAATATAGAGTATTGATTTCCTTTTGTGCTTGTTTTTTATTTTATTTTTACATTACAAGATACTCCCAAGAGATACAAGCAAAATCTGAGGTGGCCAGATAGAGATGCTGTACCAGCACTACAGAACAAAGTAATTCAGTGTATGCAATCTTAAAACCATAACCATTAATCTTTTGGTGCAGTGCATCTCTGAGTGTAGACTCATAAAGCATATAATAAAACACAGATGTGCAACAACTATTGGAGTCAAGTCCTGCCTTTTCTCAGCCATTTGACTTATAACAGCAGAGTAAGAGAATGGGAATGAGCACAGGGAAAAGCCTAAGGATGAAAATGATCAAACCACTTTGTTCTCTAAGACATTAAATTCCTTTAAGGGCTAATTTTTAGTTTTGCAGGTTGACTACAAAACCACCTATTCTACAGCAATGCTCTGAAATTTTCCACTGTCAAGCTGTCAGTTTCTGTTTAAAATCTTTAAAAATTTGATCATCTGAGTGAAACTCTTCAAAACCTTATATTGGAATTTGGGAATATTTCAGAATATTTCAGAATATTTCATTAGCCATATCTGAGCCTGGGCTAATTTAAAAAATGGTCTTATTTTTTTCATTTTCTAACAAAGAGCACCACAGCATTTTCTCTGAACAGTTTGAATTTTCCAGCTTCTAAGGAATATGATTGTAATTTGACAAAGGTTGACATTTGAATCACATGTATAACTTTGACTGTTTCTGGGAAATTGTACCCAAAATTATGTAAAATCACAAGCCTATTTTACAGATCAAGGGACCAGAAAGGAAACATAAAGGAATTCTGTGAAAGCTGTTTGTACTGTTGTGTAAAACCAAAGGAACTAAACAGAAAACAGCATATCTGCATGGGCATGTTTGTGGTGGGTTTTTTTTTGTTTGTTTGGGGTTTTTGTTTTTGTTTGTTTGTTTGTTTGGGTTTTTGGTTTTTGTTTTGTTTTGGGGTTTTTTGTTCTTTTTGTGTGTGTTTTTTGTTTGTTTGTTTTGTTTTGTTCTTTTTTTTTTTTTTTTAATGTGTGTTTATGTGGGATTATAAGTTACAGCTTTTTATCCCTGTTTTTAACAAAGCAGTGATGAGATCCACACAAGAAAATATTAAGAAATAAATCATAGTGGTTTTAGAACAAAGCTTTAAACAAAGCAAAGGCTGACAAATGGAGGAAAGCAAGCAAAGTATCAGATAACTCATACTTAATCAGCAACAATTCCAGTCACTAAATGAAACAGTCATCCTTGAAGTACTAGGATGTGATCATAAAAATTTAAAAACAAATAATAAAGCTTGGGCACCTTTTTATACTATTTTCTCATCTCCAAATGCCTAACATTGTGATCTTGTTAATGTGGTCTTAGTGACAGCTGTGTTTTACTCATAGTGAAAGGTGATAAGAAAAGCTGGATTTTTGGGAAAATCATGAATTCCATCAGACAAGGTTCAGGAAGCCAGGCCTACAATCTGTTCCTCTGGTGCTCTTCAACAACATCAGAGGAACAGATATGTGCAAGTGTGTGCATGGTTGTGTGTATACATATCTCACATATAAGTAATATAAGAAAGACATGGTTCATATGTGAGAGAAAAATCCCATTGAACTATAACAGTCCCAGATGTTTGTTTTTTTCAGTACAGTGTATATGCAGAGAGTAGCTTCCCCTTAAATAACTTGCAAACCTGCTAGGCTGTTCACTGTGCTCATCAATCCAGAGCCACCAGAAAACAGCCAGAGCAATAACATATATATAACCAGACCTTGAAAGTTTGTGTATTTTTAGCAAACATAGTTATTTTCTACCCAGCTGTGCCCCTATGCTATTTTTCATATTGGTTTTGTTGCTTAAAGATCAAAAAGCGCATGAATAAACTGTATATTGTGAAGTAAGGAAATGAGGAGGCAAAACTTTGATGGTTTAAAAACCTCTCTGGCACCTCTCCAAAACACAAAATACAACTGTAGAGATCTTCTTTAATACTACATTATGTACCTTGTGCAGGGCCAGAATATCTGCACTATTTGGCTTATGTTACTCAAACTTCAAAATAGTGAAATTCTCTTAGTACTGGCTTCCACAGCCACATTATCTTTTGTACCATCAGCTACATGAGCCTCAAAGAAGCAATTTTAACTTTCAATATGGCTAATGTAATAATTTAATTTTAAAAGGCCTTTCGTATCCGGTCTGAATGTGAATATGTTTTTCTTCTAATCTCTTTTCCTTGACAATAACTCAAACTGTGTCACAGACTGTTGAGAACTTTTCTGCAGAGAGACGATTTCTCCATTAATTCTGTGGGATCTTAAATCACGGGAAAGTGTCTCATAAAGGAAAAAAATATATTATATAGTTGGAAGGTGATTGAGATGCGTAAAGGTAATATCAGTGAGAACTTTTCATTTGAGCACAAATGGCAGGAGTGAGAAAACTGCTCTACGTTAAGGACTGCCCAAAACCCAGGAGACCTGTCCAGGGTGTTGTGTGCATGGTAGGGTGAAGTCATATGGGTTCAAGAGTTCAGTAGGGATCAACAGCAAACACAATAGACTGGTTGTGGGAGGAAAGCAAGCCAGGGAAAGATATGAGAAACAGTTATACATTTGGCCAAGGAAAGAGGTCACCTTTGCATAGTGACCCGCAAAGATAAATCCAGATTTATGAGCAAGGAATTTCCATAATGTTTGCCTCTACTACATACCAAAAAGATTTTTAGGCCAACAAATAACTTCTTTCTCTTTCTTAATTCATGGGGATGTTTTTGTTGGTTGGGTTAGGTTGGATTTCCTTGTGGTGGAAGCTACATCTAGAGTCTTGAAATCTTACCCCTTGAGCCAAAGTCCCCAGTATTATTATGTTTGAGTTCTGGAGTCATCTTGAGACTGTAAGAGATGTACAACATTAATCCATAACGCTCAAATTCAATCTCTTGTATTCTCTGAGTCTTACCTTTTATGCAAATATAACCAGCCAAAGCGAACCCTTATACATCAAAAAATGCAATTACTTTTCTATGTGCTCCACCTGAAGTAAAGGTTCTTGAAACACTTTTACTTCATATTCAACTTCATCAGACTGCAAATTAAAAATGTGGGCACTCATTGATGCACTTCTGTAGAAAATACAAATTCCTTGAGTATCCTAGATTGTTGTACACAGATAGTGGCAAGGTATGTAAGATCTAGATTTTTCACCAAATGAAGTCTCAGACTAAAAGTGTGGCCAAAAGAGTCACATTAAGTTCATGTTGACAGCAAAGGGACCTAAAGGCACCCACATCCAAAGGTAAGGTCTGGACCACAGTTACACCATAGGAGAAGTTCTGACATTGAAAATGGGTTTATTTAAGTTCACAAAAAATGGAGCAATATATCAAAGTGCAGTGCAAGCACACAGGGAGGGAGATGCATGAAATAGGCCGTGGAGTGAGCAGCAGGGAAGAAATATGCAAAGTGACGTGCTAGAAAAGCAAACATCTGGCATACATGGAAACAAAGGTTGTCTGGATGAAGGGAAAAAGCAGACACTCAAAAATAGGAGGATCAAAAGGCATCTGAAATTTAAATGGGAGGGCAGTAGCTGAAATACTAAAAGGAAATTTTAAAGATAAATTCCATGTTGGTCAAAATAAGTACCAATAGAGTGGAGTTGTCTGGTCTTAAATTTATCTACATAGAGAAGAAAAAAAAATTAAATAAATGGAAATTTTGTTTAGAACACACTGTTTCTTCCATGTACAATATAGACTCAGGAGGACTTATATTTTTGTAGGTATCTATCACGTTCCAAAACAGATTTTGAACTATAGAAAGGAAGGAAAAATAAAAAAACAACAACTGATTTTTACTTCAAATTTCAGAAATAGAAATTGTCTGACTTGAAATGTAGAAAATTATTTAGAAAATGTTTTTTTGTAGGTATGTAAGTCATAAAGACTGATGGATAGGTGCGTGTACATATGAATAGACAGACATTTGTATATTTACAGTTACAACAAAGGAGAATTTTAAATTTAAACAATACAAGTAAAAATACACAGCTTTTCTGAAAAACCAATGTTTGTAGTGCAGAGTCTTTCATCTCCTGTAGATGAATCCTGTGCAGGAAAACTCTGAAGTACTCCTTATTGCACAATCTCTTAATCTCTTTTCATTTCCTTTTCCTAAAACTCTTCTCCAGAGAATCAGGGCCCACATTCAAAAACAAATATTCTTCAGCAAAAATGCTGCTCTCAGGGGAAATCTGCCCTCCTCCATGGACCAAGAAATTCCAGAGCTAATGCTTCAGGTCCTGCAGCCCACCCAGCAGGGCTGGCCCAACCATATCTCACAACCTGCCTTGAAGGTGAGGTAACAGGTTCTTTCTAATAGATCCCTTGGGGTAGATTAGAGTGAAATGACACTGAATGAGCAGTGTTTACATACCCATGTATGTAAGGTTTATTTTAGAACAATTTGCTTGTAATGGAAAGTAGGTATGTAACCATTTTGGCTATGTTTAATATCTATAGCAATATAAAAGTATGAAAATTAAGATAATAGTTTAGGAAAAGACAGAAAAAGAAAGAAAGGATATGAGAAGAGTAGATGGGGAGGTATATCGCCACCTGTGGATTCAGTGACAAGACTTAATTGTTGCAATTTTGGTGTCCATTTGTAGAGGTGATGGTCACAGTCTTGATCTGTCAAGGGCTGGAAAAGCCCATGAAACACAGAGATCAGTTGGTTAATATACATTTAGGCTGAGGTGGATTGTACCTTCCCTGGGCAGGAGGAAGGAGAATTACACTATTTCTATTTCAGCGTCTATTTCAGCACTGCATTTCAGCTGTGTCACTGTGAATCTTGGGCAGTCCACTGCCTCAGGAGGAAAGTCTGGGGGGCACTTTGGGGGTCTTTGATGATTTATGAGCCTTTCTAAGAGATGACAGCTGCCTCTCTCATCAGCGTAGTTGAGCCAGTTATGCCCCATCAGCAGGGATGAATTAACCTCCAGCCTTGGTGTGAATGTGGCCTTCTCTGGGGCTGGAGCGGGAGGGGCGAAGTCTTAAAGCTGAGCCAGTTTGTGCAAGGGAGGACATTGGCATGACAAAAAGCACTACTTCACCTCAGCAGGGTCTGCTTCTTATCAGTCTCCTCCTTTATCTGGTTCAGAATCTGGAGCCTCCAGCGTTCACTCTCTCTGTCTTATGCGGATCAAAGGTTTCACCACTACATAGAAAAACCTCTCTTCTTCCATTTCAGTTAAGGGTGCAGACCTCACCCCAGAAAAGCACACTCTGCCTTTACAAAGGGCCAACTGCTTGAGTCATTACCAATTAACATGCCAGTCTCCCACACCATCCCAAAAAGCATGAAACACTAAATCAGCTAGCAAGCCATATTTATGGCTTTAAGGATAAGCAGATGGAAGGCCAAAGGCTTTGGAAAGAAGGATTCACCTTCACTCATAGCCCTTCACCTGCCTCACTGCCCCATATCCCATTTGCTCCCACTCTGCAGCCCCTGAATCCCACCTCTGCTCCAAAGAAAAAAAAAACACTCTAATGCAAAAGTTAAAGAAAATCCTTAAACCAAAAGGAATTAATTTTTCTCAATTAAATATTTGTTTCCACAAGAAAATTCCTATTCAGCTAAACAGGCAGAATCATGGCCTTTATTGCAAATAAATTCTCTTTTCAGACAAATCTTGAAAATAGAAGAAAGTTTTCGACAAACATTTAAGTAGCGAAATGGCTTTCTGAGCTCTGCTAATGTCAGTTTCAGTGGATTTATCCCCTAACTCCTTTTTGGGCAACACTCTGCTAGACCTTACTGATGAGTAAAGTCTCAAGATTTGGCAGGAAAAGTTTCATTATGGCTCTGCTACACAGCACATACATAGATTGTTTCATTCATTAACACACAAAAGCATTTCCCAGTCCCAAACATCTAGATTTATAGACTGAAAACCAATAATCTGTTTTAATATAATCTCACATACTGAAGAGTAGAAATGCCCTTTTTCAATCTGTCAGGTAAAATATTCACCTGATATGAATAGTAACATTTTAGGTAATCCTCCTTAATCTCATTGCTCAAAGCAAAATATATTTGGTTTCCTTTAATAAAAAATATTCACAACCTACTAGGTACAGGATGCATAAAATTTTAAGAATGATTATTCAGTGCAGAAACTTTCCATTAACACTACCCTTATTATGTATTTGTTTTAGAATTCCCTGTGTCTTCTTTTCAAGAATCAATTGGTTTATTGTTTTAGGACTTATCTCTTTATCTGTTATTTTCTAATACAGTATTTCACTTAACGTGTCACATTTTCTAGAGCTGTCTTACAATAAAAATCCTAATAATTTCAAACATTTTAGCAGGCAATGACTTATGCATGTGGATAATTATGCTAACAATTAAGGATGCCTTTAATAATAACCTAATCAACCTCCAGTTTGTAGTTAAATAATCATCACTTTTACTTCAGTGAGATCCTTTATAATTTTTTAACATGTACACATACATACATAAAATAAAGTACAATAAAGGGCAGAAATTTTTCTCTTTGGTTGTATTTTCTCCTTGCTTTCCTAAATGTATTTTCAAAAAAAAAAAAAAAAAAAAAAAAAACCCCTCAATTCATAGCCTATTTGCACTTGAGAATAAAGAACTATGCATCCTGTTACTGTCTTAAGCCTGCTTTCCCCTAACAGCATTTTGTTGTAGATGTTAAGTGGTATAACAGGTTTTAAGAAGTGGCTGATAACTGTGCACTATTTCCTGGAGGAGAAAAGAAAAATCCCCAAAATCTCACTCTATTAGGAAAATAGTAGGTAGCATCCTACCTCCACAGCAGCCAACACTTGAACTGAAACATTACAAGAATATTAAATTGCCCTTCTTCAGTGGCCCACTTGCATATTTTTCAAATCCTTGCTGGTGCATGCACTGTTGGAGAGAGGTTTCTCACTAACCACTGGTGAGCTCACTGCTGAATACTGAAGAAAGGGAAGGAGGAAAAACTACAACATGAGGAATGCTCTTACTTGTGAGTGAAAAATAATCTGCAAAAGTTACTGAGTTGGACAGTGTCATGGACAACTTACAGGTTTGCCTGGCAGATGGGCTGTATCATAGAGATGGTTTTTCAGGGTGCTAGACCTGATTAGCATATTTTACCTGGAAGACCAAGGGAAGATGAATGCTCTACTTCAAAACGCTTTCACAGAATTATCACCTTACTCACACACTTGCATCGCTGTGCTGCTTTCTCAGGATGATGGGAGCTCCCTTCAGTCACCAGATTTAGAGTTTAGAATAGCCTTCATTGCTTCCACAGGTCAGATCTGAAGGAAGGTTTATTGGAAAACACCTCAAAAATCAAAAATCTTCCTACAGAAGGAAATGCGGCATTCTACACATGAAAAAAAAAAAAGCAATTTATTTCTTCTTTACGATGATTAGAGGACAGAATGGGAGTACATAGATATTTTCAAAGGAAAGCATTATTTCATCCTATAGATAATCACCTTTGTTTAATGTAATTTAGAAATTCCTGATATTGGATAGATAAATTAGGAAGATAAATTGCTGGTGACAGAGACAGGATCAGAGAGATTCTAAGGACTGTGGAATGTATGTTTTATCTCCACAAACACAGATTATAATACCCTGTGCTTTATTACTGTACAAAACTAGGCTAGGTTACCTTTGTCTAGTAGAGATAATTATCTTTTATAGAAGAGAAGAGTGAATAAATTCTGAGGGAAATCTAATATCTTTTGACATAGCTTTAGACCACCCACACAGCAAGCTAGGGAAACCAATAATCTTAAGCCAAGATATGTTTAAATCACTAAAGAAAAGGCCTTTGCCCTTTTACATGTCTTGTATTGTCTAATAAAAACAACTGAGCTGGTTGTGAACTACTTAGAATTTTTGAGCCCACTCTTCTGTCCACTCTTCTGTCTATGATATAGTAATTATATTCCCAAACATAAAATTACTTTTCAGTACCAATGCACAATCCAATATATTCTGAAAATTGGCCTCCAATTTAAAAAGCAAAAACTCCCATCTCTTTTTAGGGATGTATATCTTTTAGCACCTGATATCAAGTCAAAATCCACTTTGTGTAAAAGATTAATGAAATAATAAGATGCAAGTGTTTTATGCTTCTTATTACAAACTTTTTTTTTTTTTTACCTAAAATTGAGAGCTACTGTCCTCCTTATTGTCACCATACTTAGCACAGATTTTAGAGACTACTGCTGCAAGAAAAATCTCACAGCACTGCACAGGAAGTAATTTATGCTTAAGAGGTAAAAAGGGTTCTGTGTAAGATAAGTATCATCCATCCCCATTCATGTCCTCAGAAAAGGGGCATAGAAACTTGGGAGTTGAAATTAAGACCAGTTTCCCTCATCCAAGAATGTTTCTCAACCAAAACCCCTGAATGCACTGAGAAAATTTTACCCTGAGTTCAAATGAGACTTTGCTTGCTTTCCTTGATAGCAAGGAGAGAGCATTAACAAAAGAAACTTTATTTCTGAATCATAGAATCATAAAGTATGGGAAAATCCTCTAAGACCCTCAAGCCCAACCATTAACCTAACACTGCCAGGTTCACCACTAAATCATGCCACTCAGCGCTAAATCTACACCACCTCCAGCAATGAGGTGGCTCTACCACTGCCTGTTCCAGTGCCTGACCACCCTTTCAGTGAAGAAGTTTTCTTAATAATTTGAAGA
Source organism: Bombycilla garrulus (assembly GCA_013400315.1). NCBI lineage: Eukaryota > Metazoa > Chordata > Aves > Passeriformes > Bombycillidae > Bombycilla > Bombycilla garrulus. The sequence goes on along the minus strand of VXBU01017855.1, from coordinate 86,555 downwards.
TGATTCATGGTAATTCTTGGAGTTATCCTGTGTGGGACCAGCACTGGATTTTGTGGGTCCCTTCAAACTCAGGATATTCTCTGATTCTATGACTTTTTCCAAAACAGGCACAAAATCAGGCTGACAAATATTTACATTTATCCAAAAAGCTCCAAATATGACCTCCTTAGTTGGAGTCAGAATCAGATGTAATACATTTATCTGCTGGAAGTTCCACTGGCTTCAACAGAACGACCAGGAGAAGAAGCAGCCAACAGCTTCATTCATATCCATATTACCTTATGGAAAACCCTACAGTTTTATTTCTCTATGTTAACAGTTTTTTTCTGTATTGCTTTCAGGGCAGGAATCTCAGAGGGCTAATGAAAGCAGTGACCTCTTTTCCTTGACCCTGCTTTCTCCTGCTGTAAGTAGTACCAATAAGCAACAAAAATATTTCCGAGGTAAAGTTCCAATCCTGTATCTGAAGTTATTCTGGAAAATGTTTTTGCTTGTCCAGCCTGTGAATTTGCCTAAGGTAAAAGGGTCATGAGCTCTCTGCACTTTCTCCAGTAACAGTGCTTTGATTCAGTGAGCAACCAGCTTGAGTTGAAAACAGTGATGAAGCTTGGCTTAAGTTGTGAGAATCACATCAATATTCTTTAAATTCAGTCCAAACAGTGGAATAAAAACATACCTTTTCCTTTAATAAAAAAATTATGAGCTTTTTAAATAGAACTTAAAACAAGTGGTCTGAATTAAATTTTAGTTGTGACCTCAGGTATTGCTGTTTTTCCTTGTAAATCCTGGGAGCTGCAAGCTATTTGGAGAAAAAAATCAGTGATAGCTTGAATAAACCAGATTCTCTAAGTCATATTTTTGAACGAGATTTAAAAAATAGTTGTGTGAAGTCAGGTAAAACTGTGAAACCAGGTAAAAGGCAGTAGCAAAGAGAGGTATGAGGAGAACACAATTCTTTATCTTTCTATTCAAGATACTTAGCACAAAAGAGAGCACTCTTGTATATAAGATAAAGAAATTGCATGCTAAAACAGAATGTCCATATGAGATAGGTTTAATTCATTTTTCGACTCTTGTAGCAATGAAAGGGAAAGCGTCAGGACACATCTCAAACACTGTCAGCATTGTGCAGGAGTGGGGTATCTAAAGCTAACCTGGTCAAGCAAATCCTTGGTCAGGTCCTGGGAGTTCATTGTCTCTTACTCAGCTGCACAGAAAATAGCATAGGCTGTCTTCCCCCAGATACCTATGCCTGACATGAAAGGAAATTGCTTCACTTTGTTTATTGTTTGTTTACCTGGAGCCTGGATTCATGATATTCACAGCTAAATTACTAATTTGCAAGAAACCTACATTTTGATGGGACAGTTACTACAGAAGGTGTTCCCATGCACCAAAAAACCTAGCATGGCTTAGTTCACCTCTGTGAGCTAAAGACATCTTTTTTGCTGTTGAGACACAGAGTTTATGCAGAGATGCACACAAATCTGCAAAAGTTTTAAGTTTTAGATCTGGAGAGCTAAGCATTGACATGATAATGGGCTTAAATGCTTTGCTGTCTGAGGCTTCTAGGTTAACTCTTCCTTTTAGGTACACACATGTATTCTTCCTCTGTAGAGTAAGGATATACCACTGCTATGGTTATGTAATGTTATGTTTAAATGCAACTGTTATTTTGCATTTAAAACACTGGCAGCAGAAAAACATTAAAAAGTCTGTTTTCTGTAAACTGCACTAATTATGTAGCTGCAGAGGAGCTTCATGGGATGGCAGCCTTTGAAGGAACACATGTGCTGGCTGTCCGTGCACCCTTTGCCCCTGGCATGGAAGGCATCATATGAAGAAACCAAATGAGGATCTCTTTCTGATAAAATGTGTTCGTGCACAGTTAGCCATGCATAGAATCACTGATTCACAAACTCAAACAAATTGAATGGTTTGGGTTTGAAGAGACCTTGAAGACCACCTACTTGCAGTACTCCTGTGATGGGCAAGGGAATCTAGCATAAATATTGGACCCAATACCAGTATGGTGAAGTGATGTGACTCATGTCACAGACCTTACACTGGGTGCATTTGCTGGGACTGACTTCTGGAGAATAATCTTCCCCAGCTATACTCTGCTTGAATTTGCAGTTTTTGTTACCAAAACATATCACTAAGTGCCCATAAATCTGCATCAAAAGTAAGGCATGAGAGAGTAAAAGCTGCTTTGAAGTCTGATCAAATCCCAGGAAAAATGTCTCTTTAATTTCAAGCTGCAAAAAAATTTGCTCATAAGAACTTTGCTGAAACAGAACAATCTTAATTCTCTCCAGTCCAAAGGAATGAACTTGTCTGAAAAGTAATATCTAATGGCAGAGCTTTTAGCATTTAAATCATCCCACCTCATTTCGGCAGTTACGGGTCTGCATCCCAAAGGAGAAAAATCTCTGAGTGCCTGCAGCTGATCTACACAATGACAGCTCCTCAAAATTTAAAAACAAGGAATTTCTGTTGTTTCAATCAAACATCCATTCTTCTTGCCCCTGTCCAAGATGCAAGAACCTGGAGGCTGCCATAAATACATATCACTATTTCTCAAATTTTACCTGTTTTTTAAACAACAAGAGTAAAAAACCACTATTTTTGCGTGTTCCCATGAGTTCACAGGGATTTAAAACATTTCGCTAGTACGTTGCAGTTTTTACTCATTATTTTACATTTTAAAGTGGGACAATGCAGCACTGGAAATGGCGAGGGTTTAAGGTAGAGATCTGTTTAAAGAAGATTTTAATATGATAAAATCAATCTAAAATCTGTACTAGGCAGGGAAGTGGCAGGGGATAACATGAGCAAAGGGAATAAAAAAAGCTCTGAAGAGCCCATACCAGTTGCTAATACTTAATCTCTTTAAATAATGAATTAGCTGCTCATATCTAGTCACTGCTAAGAGAAAGCACTTTCTTTGTGAAGTGAAGTAAAGCTTGAATAGCCATGAATTATTCAATATAAAGTGTGCCAGTTAAAATGCCTTGATATTGGAAGTCAAGTGTAAGATTATCTTTTGTCTGTCAGAAAGCATCTCTCCCATGTTACTGAGACTTGAGGGGGGTGGAAAAAGGGGCCAACCAGGGCACAAACATGTCAAGAAAAATAAGGAAGGTATTGTAGTAACATGCAAAAGCATTTCCACTTATGCATGAGCTTCACTCCCATCAGGAAGTGTTCTTTATTCTGCTTACTCTTTCCCGGCTTTACCTTCACCACTGCTCCATTGTCTGTGACTCTGAGAGAAGC
>VXBU01017855.1:19566-78075 GCA_013400315.1 Bombycilla garrulus | reverse complement strand
AGCACATATCCAGATACAGAATCTCTGAGCTAATTATCAGGGCTGGGATTCTCAACTTAATCATCACTACCAATTCCCTGGAGAGTAGTGGCATCTAAGAGCTAACCCCTGCCATGCTGAATCACAGTCACACAGATGAAAAACCAAAACCCACTGAGATTTTCAAAGGAGGAGTCCTGCACACAAATTTAATATAATTTTATACTTTACAATTGAAGTGTAAACTAGGATACAGTAGCTAATAAAATGCTATTTAAAGTTAAAGCAATAATGTTATAGATTATTAGTTTAACAAGGCTTCAGTGAAGAGAAAGTCCATCTGTCTGCATTGTCTAAAAGTAGTTCTGCAGTGCACTATCTGTAAGAATTAACTCATTCTACATTCACTATTAATGGAAAAAAGGTGGAAAGAGACACAATCAATTGACTAATTTGCTGTAACTTAGCACCAAGCATTGAATTAGAAGAGAAAGATAGACTGCAGAATTATTTCTCTCCATCATCCTCATTAAATTTCCCTTCAGCAGGGAATTTTATCACTGGTGCTTTAGTTATCTGCTGTGAATTCAACCCAATATTCAGCTTGAGTACTCTCTATATGTAACTGCCTGTATTTGCAGGTACACAGGATGACATGCAGTGACATGATGCCAGTAAATGCCAGGCTTAATTGTTTTGTAATCATTCCTTGAAATCATTTATTTTGCATGAATAAACACAGATGCTTATACTCTCTGCTGGTGTAAAGCATAATCATTCCACTAACACCAGTGGAGGTGTGCTAATTTACACCAGATGGAGATTTGGCCGGATTATTTAAGGACCTGAGGTATTTGGCAAAGGCTCAATAGGCACAACTGAATTGTGAAGTTTCCTCCTAGGGCATTTCAGCACTAAATTACATTTTATACAGAAACTTCAGCTATCTGGATGTAAAATCTTCCTGGAATAACTGCAGCAAATTAGTTGGTCTGTCAGATGAATATTTGCTACAGCACTTGCAGATGTTCAGTCCTGTGTGAGATTTCTTTGATGCAACTGCCTGTAACAAAGACACATTTATCACACTCACAGCTGTCTAACCTTTAACTAACATAGCTCAGATGCAAGAAACTTCTCTACCAGAATTTAAAACTAAGCTTTTATGTTTTGTTAAGGTTTGGGTATTGGTAGCGACATTGGCAGCTTACGATTGTTCATAGTGAACAGTTTGGTGTGTTGTTTAAGGCTGCAACTTCAGGAGTTTTTAAAATGTGTTGGAATTTATGGTTAAGCTTTTTAAGCATAAATGTCTTTTTAGCATGCATCATAGAACAAAGAAATTTAGAAAATGTCGTACATGAACAGACAAAATTGAAATCAATCATTTAAGAAACTAGATATTTTCTAGCCTAGGTATTTTCTCTCCATCTTACAGTAGCTACAATTTCATAATCTCGGAGCACCTTGCATATTGCTTGATTTGTGACTTTGGCAGCAGTACAGTAAGATGGAAGAAACTCTTTTTCACAAAATTGTAGTGGAAGGTATGAACTTTATGCCAAGAAAACATAGTGTAATTCGGTGAGATTTCAGAGCTTGTGGAGAAGTCATATGTACAATGGCAAAATTTTATATGTCTATACAGAGGATCATAAAATAAATGAAAGCTGAATGATTAAAGAACATGAAAGAGAGAAAGAAACCCTAAAATTATTCTCAATACTGACACAAACACCTTTATTCTCATTTTCTTTCCTTTTCTCTGCCGAAAATTTAAGTAAAGCAATATTTTGTCATCACTGTTAATGTTTCATTTTGAAAAACCCTCCAGAATGTGGTCAGTCATACTAAGTGTCATAATAACTGCAAGGCATTCTGCTCTATAACCTCAAAAAGAACTGCTTCTCTGGAAACTATTAGGACATAGTTTTTGTGTCACAAACCCATCCTCACCTGTTGCTAGAGGAAATTCTATAGCCAGGTGAGTTTGGCAGCAGTCAGATGAAACTACAGGAACACTTGGTTAGATTTTTAACTGCTTCCCAAAGGTGAAAACCAGTATTATTCTACTATTTCAGTCATCAGTGCAGTGTGGTGTGATAAACAGCCGAAGGACCAGCCTACATAGATTATGCATTTTTTTTCTGGTGTACTTCTAGCTCTCTGTAGCACCATGGCTCCATATTTTAAGTAGAGATGTGTTTTAGTTGGTTTCATTCCACCCGCTGGAGAAGGATCTGATCCCTACTTGTGTTTTCCTGAAAAACAATAGAGCAGATATTATTTCAGGAGGTATTATTTTCATCCTTTTTTCCTTCCTGGGCACATACAAACAGTCTAGAACTTTCCTTCCAAATTGCCCTTAGATGAGGAAGAAGCTGTCTTGGTAAGTTTTTCTGTCGCATGGATTAGACTATAGCAGATGGGCAACCAGCAGCAACCTTTAAAGAATCATCTCCTGTTGATTATTCTGGTCCAACCAGACAAACTGTTGCAATGGGAGACAACTTCTTTAACCATATACACCACATTTTAAAATATTTATATGTATTTATATAAAGTCAAACATCTCAGGAGATTCTGAAGAGCTCCTTGACAAGTATTTCTGAAATTCTGCCCATGAAATCATTCCTATTTTGCCTGATTAAATATTTTTACATAAGATCCAGTCCCTCATCTCCACCAGTGGAAAGTGCCAAAGGTGAATGCTTTGCTATCTGTTTGGATCCTCATTCCTTTGTCCTTGTCCACAAAGCTGCATTATGGATGCTTCATGGTGATCTTGGTGCTGTTACTTGCACAATTGCATACATATGTATTACAGTGCATGGGCTGTCATTAGCCCCATTATTTCATGCAAATTAAATTCCAAGAACAGGTTGGTGATGAAAAGTTCTCCTTGAGGGATCCCCATGAGCTTGGAAGCAGGCTTAACCATTTAAAAATATCTTCCAGCTATTTTATGATCTGAATGTTAAAACTTTTCGTAGAATTCTTAACCAAAATATTATGAACACTCAGAATTTGACATCAGATATTCATGTGATGAAACTCAGTCTCCACAGTGAATTCACAAAATTTTTATCTATCTGTTTCTGAAAAACAACCACAGTTTGCGGTAGTCTCCCACTTGAGGAATAAAATGTATTTTTCCTTTTGAATAAAACTGTCAGTAGTTCCAATGGCTAAATTGCATGGATGGGCAAGGACTAACCTGAAACTAGAGCACAGGTACTAGGAGGAGGTGCTGAAGAAGCTAGGGGTGCTCAGACTGGAGAAAAAGAAGCTCAAGAGAAACATTCTCACTCTCTACAACCACCTAAATAAAGGGCTATAGCTCAGTGGGAGTTGGTCTCCCAGGCTACAAATGATAGAACAAAAGAAAAAATCTTAAGCTGAGCCAGGGGAGGACTAATTTGGATATTAGGAAAAATTTCCTCATCAAAACAGTGGGCAAGTCCTGGCACAGGCTGCCCAGGGCAATGGTAGAAACACCATCCCCAGAAAGTCTTCAAATGATGTGTAGATTGAGTGCTTAAGAACATGGTTCAGTGGTGAGCTTGAAAGTGCTGTGTTAATCTTTGATAATATTACAGGTCTTTTCCAATCTAAATTATTCTATGATTCTATGACTTTGCTGAGGATTTTGTCACAAACAGTTTTGTGGGTACATCTCCACTGTAGACTGCTAACTCTTCATGACAGGCAGCTCTGCCCTCCCTGTGAAGCTTTTTAAATTCAGTGTGAAAAGGAGTGCCTGGCTCTGATCTCTCGTCCTGCTTCCCACTGAATCCGCTTTAAGCAACCTGGTAATGACTATCACACAAATCCCATTTGCCAAGCACAAGGCAACATTTGAGGTCACTTTTTTGCACAGAGCTGGGTATTCCTCTAACCTCTTTTCTGACATCTCTTAAAACTGCAGCCAAGCATACCAGAGCATTTATCTGGGAAAAGAGAGCAGCTTCAGGACAGAGTAGTAGCAGACATGTCCTGGATGGCCTTGAACTGTTTGAAAAGTGAAAAACATTGAGAAAAAGATATAAAAAAATCTGTTATGGGACCCTTTGGGCAGATAAAGGGTCTGTGAGACCTCAGGGAAATTCAGCTGATTTAGAGAATCCCTTAAACTTCTGGATATTCACCTAAAACATGCTTCTGCTATTAACACTGGCATCACTTTCTGTTCCCTTGTCTAGCTACAAAATGTCATGTTATTCTTGTAGACATGATTATCTAATTGTTATTTGAATCCTCCTAAAGCCTTTTTCTGTTCATTTAGCAAGTTGCCAGTGAGGCTAATGACATCAAGAAAATTGCACTGAAAGGAGTTGCCTGTACACTGTGATGTATCATAAGTATAGATTAATGCAAAGTAAGATGCTAGACATAATATGCAAATGAGCAGGGAATGAGACTCAGTTGTTCACCAGGGGTTCGGATCTTGATGGAGAAGCCTCTGTAGGGCTACCGAGAAAAAACAAGCTTATGTTTCAACTCTCCAACTGCTGCTGAGTAGGGAATGCAACCTGTCATAGAGCACTAATTGAACAGGATGCTGCTGGAAGGAAATATGTGTCAGTGCCAGTCCCCCAGTGGAAAGCCATAAGGCAGATTCATGGAGGAGCAACAAACAATGAAATTCTTGGGTCAAAAGTGTAGCCTCAAATTCAGGGAGGGAGGAGGGTAAGCAGCAACTGGAGAAATCTCTGGTGGCTGAGGAAGATAAAAGATGGGTAACATGCCCCAAACATTAAAGTGGCCTCTGCAAGAGAAGCATCAGAAAGACCACTGGAGGGGAAAAACAGTTGCCATGGGAGGCAGTAACTCAGTATAATACAACTTAATTTCACTTTACATCTTTAAAGCAAACCAACACACACACTGCTTCCCTGGCTTAAGAACCCCAAGACAGTCAATGTTAAGTGGAAAATTTCAGGAACAAATGGAGAGGGAGCAACCACTGCATCCCTGTCCCATCTACAGCAAGGAGGGGTGCAGAAAGGACAGGAATACAGGCACTTCAGACAACAGTTTTGGAAGCACCGAATGTTCATGCACCTAAAACACCTTCATGTTTTGTGGTATTTTAAATTATTGTCATTATCTAGTTTCTTCCAAACTAGAGCTGGAGCTTGAAGCACTGAGGTCTCCCATAAATCCATCATGAAACACTTGAAAGGAGTTTGAGGTCCAAAAGCCTAGAAAATCTTGCATAAATAGCTGACAAAATAATCACAGCTAGCTGTTCTGAAGTGACAGCAGTAAGAAGATTTCAAGCGCTAAATCAATGGAACCTGCAATCTTTAATCAGCTTGCCCTGAAAACACCGTTCCACAAACAAAGACTGAAAACCTTTTCCACACCTGCTTCTGTCTATGTCTCTGTTTGGAGATATGGGACAGCCAAGTTTGTTCTGACAGTCGAGTTCAATGCAGGAGCCACAAGATTACACAGAAGTTTTGAGGCAAGTGCATTTCAACAAATCTCAGAAGTTGGTGTGGACAGCTTAGATATGAATTTTCTTCTTCAGTACTGAAAAGGCTTTGATCGGCTTCCTAATTTTCTGCAACTATTAATATTTGCATTTCATATTTTCTGAATACATTATGAATTATCTCCTAGATCATCAGCCTATCTAGATCACTGTTACAAAAAACTTCTGTTTTGTGGCCATTTATTTGGTGAGTTAAGCACATTGCACGTGGTCAGATGAGTTGTTCAGATATACAGAATTTACAAGCAGAGGTTTTTAGCATTAGCCCCAAGTCTCTCTTTATCTGCAGAGAAGATGATATTCTTGTGCATTTTTTCTCAGAATCATGATGTCCACTGAGAGAGCAAGATGTTGCATAAACAGACCACCTGTGTAATTCAGATAGTTTATTAATATTAACCATTCCTTCATTAATAAGCCTTTTCTCAGAGAAGTACTAGGAATCTGCAAATCACTTCCACTAAGGAAAGAGATTTTTTATTTTGTGTATAGTTTTTGTTCCCTAAAACTTCTAAAATTCCAAAGTCAGGTAGGTTCCTGATATCACCTTTATTGCACAGATACTAGGGAGAAGACCAGGGAAATTCCAGTAATGTGGAAAAGTTCTTTGCTGCTGAATTCCCTTTTTTTAGAGGTAGCCCTGTTAACAACCCTATCTACATCTTACAGAAGAAGAAAATCAACCACAAGTCTAGTTGAAAGGGGATGGATACAAAGGAAAACTTGAAGGGGAAATATGGAAATCTGTTTTTCAAAGTTGTTGCATTTTCTGAGCTAGCATCTATTTGAATATGACTGCTGTGCAAGAGTACACTGATGTGATTTAAAAAGACCAGCAATATAACAGTGGTTTTCATTAATGCTCCATTGGGAATTTCTGGCTTCGTTAGTAGATTCTTGCTCCGTTGTTAGCAGACAAATGTTGAATAATAAACAAAGTGTTTCCTCCTCAATTAAATGAAGTTTTTGAATTATGCAGCTATAACACTCACTCCTCTGCTGAGAACAAAGGGTTAAACAGCATGAAGTATTACCTCTCTGTAAGAGAAGAATTGAATTTCAGGAGTCAAGGTCTTACAGCAGATCCTGACTCAGACATGCTTTTACTGATTCAGCCATAGTGTTCACTTGGAAAGCTTTACATCATGGCCTTGGCAGACTCCTAGGCTTTCCAAATGCAAGCTGCTATTTTTCCTTTAGCGTACCAAAAATAGCCATGCATAGATTTAGTGTGCTTGGTTTGCTGGTGTTTACAGGCATGAGGATGTGTTCAGGACTGCTCTGGGCAGTGAGAGACTGTTAGAGATAGGAGACAAAATGGAAAAATATGGAATTTCTTTGCGGGCAGAGACATCCACTCCAGAGTCTGGTACTTTGGAGACCTCTAAGCATCCAGCCCATCACACTGGCCCCATCATCCACACGTGCATTCCCAGCTCAGACCCAGCCTTTCTGGATGGGTTTGGTCATTTCCAAGGGGTAAATTGCTCCCCTTCCAAAAACTCTCATAGTACACTGACCGTCAGAGCAGATTTTCTTCAGAGTGAGAAGCCAAATTCTGGCAAGAAACCCCTCAACTGCTACATGAAGGGATAAGCATCACAACGACATCTCCATATAAAGCTGCTGACCTTTTTTCAGGCCCTTTTCCTACAGCTGGGAAGACAGAGCCTCAGCTGCTGTCACAGCTGTCATACATTGTAACTCCTGGGCAAATGGAGATGCCTTTTGCTTCATGCACTGTGATGTGAAGTGACTGACACACCCCAGTATGGAGGATCTTTAGATATGTAGCACAGAAAATTTTGAAAGGAGACGCCTAAATCACAACAATCTTAATGTTCAGCTGCCAACGCAGGCATCCCTGGCATGCTTCTTATCTGGGGGGCACAGAAAACACCAGCAAGAGCATCTTGGCCACCACAGGACTTCCTAAAGCAAGATATCTAAAAGACAATGTTCCTGCCAGCATCCTTGCAAGGCAGTCTGCAATTTTAGAAGTAACACACAGTTGTTCCTTGACTGTAGAAGGCAGTTGGCAAGAGCAATCAGCTCTCAACAAGGTTTTCCTGAGACAGCTTACCTAAAACAAATCACAAGAGTTACAGCAAGGGGTTAGCACATATTTTTGCTTGAGCTCATTACCAGCCAGCTTTGTTAACTTCCTAGCAAAACTGCATGCTCTGCCTCCAAGCCCAGAGTGGGTGCAGCAATCATCTCTGATAAAAATAAATGACCTAAAAATCTGGTAGCTTTTGGCCCAGCTGTTTTTTTAGTTTGTTGGTTTTTGATTTTTTTTTTTTTTTTTCCCAAGAAAATTATCCAGATATAATCTCAAGGTCCAGAAGACTGGGAAATGGAATAACTGCAACATGTCACAAGATATCATAGCTCTCTCTGCTGTGCTACTTGTGTCACTGGTCATAATCACCCCACCCCTATGGCAAAAATCTGGAGAGGAAGAAAGACCAAAGCACCATGGCCAAATGGTATGTCAATACAGTGTACCTGATCCTCACCCTTCTCCCCCCACCAGGGAAGAGCAGTGACAAGCATTAGCCTCAGCTTGAATCTCACCTGGAGCAGGAGTCCTGCTGTGATGGCAGTAGAGAGAGTGTCTTAGTCAGAGCTCACCTAAGGAATGCAAAAAGGTTGAGCAGATCTGTGGCTGGGAAATGGTTTACTTTTGGTTATAGGAAAGGAAGTTGGGCATGTTGTCTAGCAGGGAAGTTGAGTGCCTCATTTACTGACTGGAGTTTTCTTGAAATTTTGTTGTCTAGAAATAATTAGGAGAATGCTCACATTCAGATAATTTCATCCCAGGTTATTACCCTAATTTTTTTTGTATTAATTTACAGAAAACCTCACAGAAGTTATGGGGAGGTTTAGGAAAGAAAATCAGGAAGAAATTCTTCATGGAAGGGGAGATTAGACACTGGATTGGACTACTCAAGGAGGCAGTGGAGTTACTATCAATGGAAGTGTTTAAGAAAATATGGGCATGGCACTTAGGGCTGTGGCCTGGTTGACACTGTGGTGATTGGTCATAGGTTGGACTTGATCAAAGAGTTCTTTTCCAACTTAATCAATTCTGTGATTCACTTTTGAAGTGGAACAAAACACATATATCCTCCTGTAATACCATTTATCCCCATGCCACTCCTGTTGCACTCTTCTCCTAACAGCATGGTCTCTTAATTCATCTTCTAATACTTTCTTTTGTTTTCCTTTCTTTTTACACATGTTGTTCATGAGACCTGGAGAGGAGAGGAGATCTGTGAAACCTGAAAAAAGGCAGTTTCTTTTACTTAATTCAATGCACAGGACAGAAGGCTCTGTATGTGCATTTTTTCTGTACCTAGACGTATGCACATATATATCTGTGTCTGTGTATTTTGTTTTCAGAAGAGTTTTTTAAATGTACCCCTAAATGCTGACAATGCAAAAACAACAGCCTTACGCAACTCTGGCAAGTTAGAAAGTGCAGGCTGGGCAGCCAGCACCAACCTTAATGACCAAAAATAACTTCCTGGTTCTGAACCAAGTATTTTCTCATCAGTATGCAGCACCAGGGTATAGGATGAGGAAAATGAGGAGTGGGAGGATATAAAACAAACAGTAAAAAGGAAAAATGTCAGCTGTGCTGTGGCCTTCCCTTCTGCTTCTCACAGCCCACTCCAGGCAATGCAGCTAGGGTATGTGACAGGCTGTGCACAGAGCAGGGGTAGCACGCATACAGCTGAGCACATCTGGTTAGCAGTTGCCTGGCTTTGTGCTGCGAGTCAGCCAACACCATCCACATTTCTAAGCCAGCCCTCTGCCATTGTTACAGAGTGGTTTATGACTTCACTTTTTCTTTGTAATAGGTTAATTCGTCTTCCCAGCAGTACTGCTGTCACTCTTTCATCTTTGCCTCCCTGTTTAGCATAGTCTTCATCCTCACATGCATACGCAGAGTCAGACTCTGGGTGATTGAGAGGGAATCACTTGCATAGGAGAGTTTGATGCAAGTAACTTGTCTGAAATGTTACACACCTTCCCCTCTTAAGGCTGTTCCTGACAGAATGAACCATATTTATTTAGGTGTGTAACAGTGATCTGCAGGCCTGTGTTTGGCATCAAAGGGAAAAAGTGTGATTTCAGTACTTCCAGGTACAAGACAAGATGGATATTAATGCTATCTTTTTACAAAAGAAATGGTTACATAAGGAAGTACAGAAAAATAGATTAACTCCCTTTGTTAGACTAGGCTCACTCAGCCAGGAGCAGCCCATCTGTCTTTTCCTTCCTTTCTACCATCCATGCCATCGAGAAAGTGGCTAGGGATAGTGTGCTGATCTTTGTTTAGTAGATTAATAGAGATGGTGGTGAGGAAAAAAGCCATCACCTGTTGCTGTTCTCAATTTAGTTATCTCTGCTTTCCCGTCCTGCTAAGAAACTGAAGCTTCAAGGTGGCTGGAAGTCACTGGTTATAGCACAAGGAAGCTCAGATAAAGAGAAGAAAATACCCAAATGGGCAGACAGCTATCTGTAAGGTGGTCCATGCAGAGGACAGGAAGAAAGATTTAAGAAGAAACTCTTTCTGGGCTCTGAGGGTTACTACTTATTGATTCTAGACAAAGAACAGGGACATAGCCATGGAAATACAGCTGTGCACATGGAAGATGTGATACACTGGCAAAGTAAAATTGCTTCAGAAGCAAAATTAACTGTGATTACTTGATGTAAGACATCACTCAAACCAATCAAATTGTTATTTTAGGAAATCATGAGTTTGTATCCAGAGTCAGTATGTCACTCATTAAAAACTTACAAGAATGATTAGGAAGTGAACTTAATAAGTAAATCTTATCCTCTTTTTCATTTAATAGCTTAAAATATAAGATGATCTCATCTGGCTCTTACATGATCCCTGACCACACCACAGGTAATTAATTTTATTCTCATCCTTACTGCTAGCATTTGGCTCAGTCTAATTATTTCCGATGCAAACATAGCTGAAGTCTCCCTGCGACCATCTCTATCTGAATGAGGAGTGTTACATACACTCCAATATGGAGCCTCTGTACCTCACTCCTTGCTTGCTTCTCAGGGCAGAGTAATGCTGTGGTGATCACAAAGTATGCAGAGAAGAAGAAGGAGGAATCCTTATGAATCCCTATGCAACAATAATACAGAGCAGACATGTGATTTCTCCTTATTACAGGGTGAATTATTTTGGTGGCTACATGTAATAGATAGAAAATTTTTACATAGACTACTTTCACCAGGCTTTTACACTTGAAAAGTGGATTGTGCTGGAAAATCCCCTTCTGGAGGGAATTCAGAGGTCAGTTTGATGGATTTTCTTATGTACTGCATATCTGTAGACAGCCTGGGAATCTAATTTTAAGGTGTTTCCATGAAAGACAGCATTATTAAGCTATACAGAAGTATGCCCAATCATTACTAAAATATCACTTAAACACATTTTGAATGGGATTCCTAGGTGCATATAATTTCTTTTGGCTATACAAGGACATATTTTTCCCATATTTTATGCACAAGCATATGTCTTTCTTTCTGAGTGAAATATTCCTCTCTTTCTAAGGATTACCCCTGTAAAAATGGAATAGGTCTTTATATGAAAGAAATACAAATTATTCTGTATCTTTAAAACTAACAGGTAAGCCACATTGGAGAAAAAACATCTTCAGAAACCAAATTTTTTAGAAAAATTAAAAAGCCAAACCAACAGTTTTTAAAAGGAAACACTTTCTAATGTATGATGTATGATGAATGTATGATGAATTCACTTTATCTTTAAATTTTACTTTTCCTTACTTGGAGACACAGGCATTTGAAAAGCTGTTGAAATCTGTACTTCTTAAGCCTTCTTTTCAATAGAATGACTACAAGAAACCCAAGGGATTCAAGTGTCCAACAGGTTAAGAGCAGTTTTATTTAACACATTGTCCTGCTTTGCTGAAAGGGGATGATGATCTCACCATTGGCTCAAAAGGAGACCTTTTTGATTTGCTTTCAGCTCATCCATGCTTCATAGTGAAATTCTCTATTTTTTTCTCACCATATCTAGGAAAAAATAATAAATGCCACTGTGACACATTTTCAGAAAGTGACAACATGGTTTAGAAGCTGACAGTACCTAATGAAGCATTTCAGCTCTATTTTATAAGCTGTGATTATCATGATCATTTTTACTGATACGTATATGGATTTGACATCTGCAGCCTTTTAGCCTTTTAAATAATCTGGTCAGCAAAATTGCTAGTATGTAGGTCAATTTAACCATTTATTTCCAGATTTTCTGGTGGGTTATTTTAATCTTATGGGTATGTGTTGCTTCTTTCCTGGAGGAAACAGAACAGAGAAGACCTGGAAGACATTCAGCAAACCTAGTTATAAACTCAGGAACGTCTTATTACTTACTATATTTCCTCAAGGCAATGCATCATATGTGTAACACTGAGAGAAAGGCTCTGACCCAAGAATTAAAGCAGAGACCAGAAGTATTGCCCATATCTCTTTCAGGTTATAAAAACATTTTTTTAATTGTAATATCTTGAGATGGCAGAAGGGATAGCAAGCTGCTGCTGAGCTGGTGTGGGTCGGGGGACAGTTCAGGAACTGCGTAGGCAAACACAGCTATGAGAGGCGCACACACCTGGCTTGGGCATGAAGGTACAATCCACTACAGACCTAGATAATCACAGAATAACCTGTGCTGGAGGGGACCCCAGGCTCAAGGCTGGTCAGGATAGATAGGGATTTGTCCACTCTTGCAGAGTCATGGCTTACTCTTAGTTTGCTTGGCAGACAATCAGTCTGGGTCTGAGTGGGACCTTATGAGAGTAACCACAACACTGAGTGAAATGACTGAACATGTGATTCCCCTTAAGCATGCAGGTGGCCCTGGTGAATTTCAGTTGCCTCCAAAAATATCCCCGTGGAGATTTGTGCTGAACTGATTGCACATGACAGATGTGCAGTCTGACACACAGCATAGGTGGAGCATATCAGCAGAGTGTTAATTTGTTCATAACAGAAGTCCCCAAAACACTGGATGATCCCTACTGCTTGATCACCAACCAAAGCTTTCTGTTGATCTCAAAGATAAACAAGCAAATGATGTGTGATTTGGCTAAAGATTTTATTTTATTTAGTAATATGCAACTAACTGCTCCAGGCTGGAGATCCATACCTAGGCTTACTTTTGAAGCAATTTTGAAAAGCGTTTTTGAGACCAAGAATTTTTTGTGTGTGCACTTGTGATACGTTTGGTTGGATTTCAGCTTGTTTCTGCCATACTGTTGTACTAAGTACAACCTTTTCAGGAAAATAGGTCTATCTGTTCTTTCTCAATTTGAAATCAAGGGATTTACCCAAATAGCCAAGCACAAGGACTGCAGAAGTTACACAACTCTGAACCTGAATGCAGCAGGGTAAGGGCTGTAAATGACGACCACAAGGTAAGTGCCACAGCATTTGCAGTCCTGTGCTAGATGTTCATGCCATGCACCAAAAACCTTCCTACACCCACACAGTGGTGATGGCAGGTCTTACATTAGGAGACACCAAATTCAAGAAAAAGTTAATGACTCACACTTATTTGTGTCTATGCCTCTGTGTGTGTGCACACAGAGATACTTGCACATATGAAAAAATAAATGTCAGCTCCATTTTAACACCAATTTTTAGGTAACTCATTTTTCTATAAATGCTGGTTTGTGCCTCTTCCAGGAATCCACCTACAGATAGCCAAGAAGTAAAGAACCCTGGAAAACTGTCATAGCAACATTTCAAATTGCTGTTGGGAAGCCTGTGCAATGTTGGTACCTTGTTTCAAAACTGACATCCAAAAAATCAAGTTTAACATCCTGCACATGTTCAGTGTTTTTCTGAATCAGGGCCATTCACTTTAACAGTCACTTGCCTGTGTTCTTGCTGCACAGCCTATTTTTAACCCATAAAATGCATTCTCAATAAAAATTGATAAAATTGCATTTTCTTTATGAATTGCCTCGTGAACCTTCCTAAAATAATATAGGCTCTCTCCCTTTCACATGAAATGATTACATTATTTTCATTAAGAAATGCTAGCAGATAAGAGCTCTTTCCCCTTTCCCGTCTTCTTTGCAAACAGATTTTTCCTATAAGAAATCTTAACATGAAATTCATTCCTGCAACGAGTACAACCTTATGTCAGATTCCAAGGATCTTGATTTCATTTTCCAGTTACTGTACAAATGAAATAACCATGAATGCCCAATGAATCACTACACTATGTCAGAAGGTCTTTTAAATTATTAACATTTCATTGCATCACTAAATTTTCGACAACTCGCCAGAGTTTACACACAGAAGCACAATAGATGAGCTGCTAATTAAGGACTAAACATCCAGCTGAAGCAGTGAAAACATTCCCTTTTAGATAAGCTGGTGGCCCAATTCCAAAGAGCATGTATGGGTCTGTTGTCCAAAGCAGCAACACCTTTTATTTTCAAATAGAACTATTGATGAAATCAGAAGTACAGTTCTAGTGCAAAGAGATTGCAGTATTGTTGCTTAAAGAATTTGTTGTACATATTGTCTGCTCCAATAAAATCTCTCAAATGTCCTTTTCCCTCTTTGTTTCATCCCAAAACTGCAGTGACTCTATCGGAGCCCCAGACAACAGGCAAACATTCATTATAGAGCAGCAAGCACACCCACCCCTGCCCCTGCACAGAGATACCCTTGTGCCTGACGTAGAAAGTTGTGGTCACAGCTCTATTCCTCCAGACAGGCTCTCACTGCCTCTCCAAGTAGAGGATTCTCCTTCTTTCAGAGCCATTTGCAGCCAGGAATGCCATCCTGGAGTTTCATGTCCATCCAGGCTCAGAGCTCAGGACCTTGCAAGCTGCCCTCACCACACAGCATAACCACACAGCTGCTCTGTGTCTCGGTTCTGTTAGACATAAAAGGACCAAAGCACCCAGAGGTCAAGGCCCATTATTATATTTTTCTTATTGTTCTGCAAGAAGTTCAGGTTGGTCTACACTTGTGCTCATTATCAGGGCTGAGTGTAAGACCTGGTATGAAATGAGCAATTATAATCTCTCTCTGCTTCTGATGGCAGATTTTCTATATTCAAAGTACATATAGAGAAATATTTTGGGGTTTTTTTTAACATTTTTTTTTTCAGTATTGACCCCAGTCATAGAATCATCTCTTCATTCACTTTCCAACTTGTTTTTGTAAGTAAGGCAAAGAACCACTCATTGTGTGCTCATGGTCTGTTTTACATGATGTTCAGCCTGAGAGAGCACAAATATTCATGAAGGCTGTTTGGGCAAGTTGAAGGGAAGCTAGCTGAAAAGGATACTGGAAAACACTGGAAAACTGATTTGGGTTTTTTCATCCCATAGATCCAGCTGCTCTCAGTTTAAAATTAGTGCATGTGTCCTTTTATGCTGCTGGACTCTTGGAGACAGCAGCCTAACATAGCATGTGTACCATTTCTCTTTTTGGCTCTCTTTTTCTCTCTCACACAAACCAAAACATAGACAGGCAGACAGACAGACAGAGACACACACACACACACATACAAATGCACACACGCACACAGAGTAACAGCTTGTCAACAGCTTTAGCAAAGTAAAATATAAATGATAATTAGAAACATGTGACCCTAGAAAAGCAGTACAGAAGGTAAAAGGTCATCTTTTTTCCAAATGACCTAATTAGCAAAGCCTGGAGTGTTGGCTACAGTATAATGGTTTTACACAGCTTTTCAACATAGACTTCCTGTTTTAAAACAATGTAATTTATTGCTCATAAAGAAATTTAAAGAAAAAAAAAAGAAACAAAAATCCCCTGGCATTTAATGCTGGTAAAATTAGGCCTCACACCTGCTTCAAGAAATCTCCTTTTAGATCTAACAACAGAGCACTGTGTATTTGTCATCCCATAATGACCATCAAGAACCCAGCACCAGGACAGCTGCCAACTCATGAGAAAGCCTGAAGAGATACTCTAGTGTCACATGGCGGAGGCAGGCACGGGTGGCTCCACAGCCCCTGGCTGTACCATCCACCTGGAACATCCTCACCTTGGCTGAGCCAAAGGCAATGTGCAGAGGAGGGGGAGGGACAATGGAGTGAGAAGGAAAGGAGCTGGAGGCATTAAGAAATGCAGGAAAATATGGAAAAAGGAAGGTAGGGGTCAGTGTGCAAGTAAAGGAATGAGTATTTCTGCCCAGGGTCATCTCAAAAAGATCAAGGGCTATAGTCAGGGCTTTTTCCCAGTTTAGTTTCACCTACTCACTTCTTACTCCATGCTCTTGTTTAATAATTTTCTTTGTTCTGGTGAACATGCATGCCATTTATTCCTGCAAAACTATTAATCCTAACTTATTCATTGTTTAGAGAAGCTATATTTAGTTTATGGCTTTTCCCCATGAATCAAACCTCTCAGGCTCATCAGTTTTAGACAGTTTAATTTTGGCAGCTATTCCCATGCTGTAGGGCTTGTCCCCACCACAGAGGGAGTGCTGAGGGCTGCTCAGGACAGCAGTGCTAGGGGGACACGAGCTGACTCCCAGTATGGAAGTAGGATAACCAACATCTTGTGGGTTTGAACTGGGCTAATTAAAGTGAGGGACAGAGTTCATGAGGGAAATGCTGAGTTAAGCCCATACTCTGTATTATTAAAGGCAGTCTAAGCAGGTTTCCAAATCTTCAGCTGAAGAGAAGACCAAGCTTTCACACGGGAGAGAGGTTTAAAGCTGTGCAGCCATTGTAAAGGAGGGAGGGACATAAAGTTTGAGTTTCTACATCCCTGGGGGCTTAGAATTTCTCTTCTCATAATGGTTTCATTGGGAATCAACAGCACTGCCCATTTCCCAGGCAGACTGTGTCCCATAGGATTGAGCTGGATGAAGCAGCATGGAAAAATAATATATGCTGTGTATGTAATGCGCTGCTTAACCATTTTTTCCAAGAATCTGAAAGCATGTGATCTTCATTGAAAACTGCAGAAGCCAAGTTTAGAGCTTTACATTCAAACACTGTTTGAGAGTCTGTAATGGAAANGTAATGGAAAAAAAAAAAAAAAAGGAAAAAATAAAAAAAGAAAGGAATAAAGATGCATTTACTTGGTAAAAAAGCATAATATTTCCTTCATTTCATTGTTCTGAAATAAGTGTGTGGATTTTATTCAGCAGTTTATTTGTGCTGGTTTGAAAAGAACAAATGTCAGATTTTTACCATTAAAAGTAATTTTATTATGAAAGCCACAGAAAATAAGGGTTGAAAAATAATAGAATCTAACAATAGTAACACAGTAATACTGTGTATTAGTAATGGTCTCCTCATGGTAATATTTTTAGTGATAGTGGGTATCTCACCTATAATTAGACAAGGACATTCAGATGTGCTGATGCTTACAATAAACATCCCAGTATGAAAAAGAGAACCGCTGGAAAGATTCTTTATCATTTGTAATACAAGTTATGTGAACACTTAAGGTTAGAGGGTGACAATTTGCACTTTCCCTATATCACACTGAAAATGTAAACATTATCCTCAAGGGTCTTTTTCTTTTTCCCTCTCCATAGATGCAAGGGGTCCCAAGACCCAAGACCCATTGAGGCAGAATCAGGCACCTGTAAAGTATTCACACCTTCATGGGGCTGTATGTTGATCTGGGGAGAATCAGGTCAGTAAGATGTCACTTGGTTTCAAAGACTGAAAGGTACTAATTTTATATGCCAGTTAATCCATCAGATCACAAGGAGATTGAGGAAATGCTTTTATCTTTAAAATGACAGGCATGAATAATGTTACTAGAATTTCCCTTATATATAACTTTAATACTTTCACGACTTTTAAATGTCTGTACAATGTGAAAGCTTCTGAAATATGAAAGGTAACGTCCCTTTTAGACTTACTAGCATGGCCAGCATAGGTGTGGGAAGATGAAATTTGTTCCTAGGAAAAAGAAAATGTTGGACAACAGAAAGGAAAGCCCTAACCACTTAAGCAGAGGTATATTATATAGTCACTCACAGTGACAGCATTGTAGCTGGTTCTATAAAGAGAAAGACCAGCTGTGGAGTGGGCTTGCAGCCACCTTTCCCACTCACAGGTATGACAAGACATGAGTTTCAAAATAACCATTGCTATTGACCTTCCAAACCCTTTGGGAAAATTTGAAGATGATGTCCAGATCAAGCAGTCTGGAAAGCCTAAGCTACAAGCTCCAAGTATGATCATGAAAAGAAATGTCTGACCTCTTTGCACAGAGCATCATTGCCTTCGCAGCCTTCCTCACCCTTCCTCAGACGAGATTCTGGAAACCAATGGCCTCTTAAGAAAAAGATTAATAAAAGACTCTATTGGGATTGCAGGTCATGTTTTAATAATCTCAGGTTAATGGGATGCCAATCTCCTCCCTGCCCCAGGACAAGAAAAAAAATGTCAGAAAAGAGCCATTTCTTTTTACGTACAGGCTATTAAAGGAAGTTCCACATTCTGTACTTCTGATATACGTTTGCTTAGACCACATCAGTTCATGACAAGAACATGATAAGCACAATCTGCATTTGTGCTTACTCAAGCCTCTAACAATTCCCTAGCAGGGTGCCGACATCCATCCCAGCTGGATGAAGCTGGAGGAAGCATGCCGTGGTCTGAAACAAAATTAATCATTCCCTGAACTACTCCCAGAATGTTTTCCTCCCAATGTACCCAAGAATTAGCAGGAAAAGATGTACCTCATGGGTAGAACATAATGTAGCAATGAGTTACTTGGACATCGTTGCAGGTAATACTTACTGGCCATATACTGAGCATTTAGCAGCCTGCCATTACTTTTTTTCTCTTTGCTTCCCGGACTAATGGAGTTCCTGGGAGCAGTTCAGTAATGGAGCTCCACAGGAAGTTAGTGTCCCTGCTTCTTTGTCTTCTCACCTTACTTAATCACCTCTTTCCTGTAGGACCTATGTTAGCTATCTCATATAGAAGCTGAATCTCTGCCAAACTATGGCAGAGCTCAGAGGGTGGGGAACAGAGATCACAGAAAGAGCAAACCACACAACTTTGGTTTTGCAGCATAAATTAGTCATTACCACCCCATGCCTGCTTCTCTTTAAAAATCAGTGAGAAAAAATATCCCAGTAAATTTATACAGGTGAACAACCAGGCCTATGTACTGAAGTTCATGTAATCTGAACTCCTGTTTTTTATGATACTTTTCATTAGCATCATGTTAGTACAGCACACAGAGATTTTTAAGACAGCAACAGCAATTTATTGCCTTTGTTAAAGGTTATTTGAAAGTTTGCAAAGAACAGATCTGTAGAAAATCTACAGGATATTCCATTTGGTTTTTATGATTCAAGCTCACTGTAAACTGTACAGTCACAACTTTCCATTTCTGCTAGAAATACTACAAGCTATTATTTTTATTAACTATAATGTGCAGATATGGAAACTGAAGGTTACCCATTCTCATTTTCAGTCACCTACTTTCTTTCCCTTTCACACACATGTTTCATTGATCTGAATTCTACATTAATTTTCATCAGAAAACAGATTCAGTTGATTACAGAAAGTTGCTCATTCCAAAGTGGAAAGATTTTTGCTTTGTTTGGCAATGGGATGCAGTTTTAACAGGTTTGTGCTTTCAGAGTTCACATTTCATAAGCTAACTTGAGTGAGGCAATATGAGCAGAGAGGCAACAGAATATGCACAAACATCTCTGTAAAATAAATTTATTGTAATAGCAATGGCTTTATTACCTCAGTATCGTATTTACAAAGTTTCTTTCTTCGCAGACATCCTATGTACAAAATAATTCCTCGCTTTCCTCTTGGTCTAATGCTGTGGAGTTTTTAATTTTCTCCGGAGCAGACACAACCAGAACACTGACAGTGTCTTTCATTACTGTCTGATCATTGACACAACCTGCAGGGTTTGCAGGATATGCACAGGGCACTATCTTTTCTGTGCTGACCTACTAGAATCCCAAAACACTGCTTCTGCATCAACATGAAATACTGAGTGCCAGCCCCAGATCCAGGTTGGACTCACAATTATCCCTCTTGTGGTTGGCAAAGAAGGAAAGGCTGCAAAGGTTATCTGTGCCTCAAAGGCAACATCAGATCCAGGAACTCACTTTCTGAAGCTGTGGCCTGGGGACTGCTGAATATATATCTTGTGACTGCAGGAGTGAAGCTCAGAAGTGCAGCATGCAAGAAACTGAGTCCTCACCAGGAGCTAGTAGGGAGAATAATTCAGAAGAAAATCTTCCTTTTCATTTTTTTTCTTTACATAACTAATCCAAACATCTGTATTCCTCAGCTGCTGGGAAATCAAACACAGAGGCAGTTCCCGGACTGTATAAAACCCAGAAAGTGCAAGAGACTGGGAGAGAACTGGGGGAACCCTGTCAGTACACCCACAGGGGAATACACTCTGAAGCTGTTTCAGAGCACAGTAAGTGTAGCAGTGTAGCAGAGTAAGCTGCTTGCAAATCTACAGTGGGTGGGGGTACAGCTCTTGTCCCACAGACAAATCCAGCTCCGACAGAATGTGTTTAGAGCCTACATCTTGGAGGGCTCTTCCAGGTCTCTCCACTTTCCATAGAGAAGTGAAGAAAAATGCTGGATTCTGTATATGCAGATAGCAGCACATGTGAAACACAACTTTATGGACGCTGGACAGCCATCAGGAGATGGTGCCTTCACGTATTAGCAAAGGTTATAGTCCAGCAACAATAAAATACCCTGCCAAAGCTGATCCCAAAGTGTGTTGCTTCTCAGCTTGAAGTAGCTGTGTCCAGAAGCACAGAGTGTGGCATCAGGAGAGCAGGAAGCCCTAAATTTGACTTTGGTTTTTTAGACCCTTCGAACGACAATAAGTAGTTTCTATAAGCTTTGCATAGGGCAGGCAGCACTGCCTTGCGAAGAAAAGACCAGCCGGACAGTGTTGAAGCTTCTGAAAGTCATAGTCATTACTGAAACAAGATCTCCCTGCTGTTTAGGCTTCAGACTAAGACTGAGGTAGATGCTGTCTTCCTTATCATCTTACGGGTGTCCTGATATCTGGCGTGGAGACACATGAGCAAAAACAAAGACAAAATCCTTGGGTCATATAGCTGGTATAGCTGGTGAATCATATTTTCAGGGAGTTATTTGGTGGCACTGCCATGCTGGTCAGTGGCTGGCACTGCAGGGACTAGCAATTACCCTAAATCACTGTAATTCACACACAGCAATACTTGCACCTAAGATGTGGAGGAGTACAGATAGTACAGCACAGTATAGATATATCTCTTTTCCATTTAGTAAGTCATCCAGAAAATATGTCTTATCAGAGGAATATGGCGTTGGCTGAAACATCAAAGACTCACAGTAGCTCACTTGGGGCTGGCACAATTTCCACAGAAGGGCCTGCTCAGAGCTCGGCAGCTCCATACATATAGTCAGAAATTACCCGGTTGAGCATATTACTCTCATTTTGGACACATGGAACCGAAATGATCTACAGAAGTTCTGCTTCCATCACCTCTCTTCCCAGCACTGTCCTTATGGCTTGCTGCTTAGGGTAGGGGAGCAACTGTAATTCTCAGAAGCATCAAGCATCTGCCAGTCTAACTGCTTTTACAACCTCTGACCAAAGGTAGTATTTTGCAATAAACATCTCCTTTGTAAATTCTCCCTGAAATTCTTTCTGAGGACTCGTTTGGTTATGTTTCAGGCCAGCCTGTGGCCTTTCCTGAGAAAAAAAACATGAGAAAAGGTGTAGAGGTGCTGAATAATAATCTCAACTTTAAAAAATAAACAAAACCAAAAAACCCTTCAAAGTTGTTTCCTTAGTGCTATTTGAACCAAACAGCATTTTGCTGAGGCAAATGGCGGCTTGACTGGAACATGCCAATGGAGCACACATGCACAAGTTACAGGTCATTAATATGAAGAATTATGTCTTTCTGAATGAGAGTCTTTTATTGGTCAAAAACCTCTTTTGCAGCTTTGTATCGCTCAGAAAGAAGCATTTCTCCTTTTGGCAATAATTTAGATCTATTGTTTAACCAAAAATCACGGAATGGTTTGGGTTGGAAGGGACATTAAAGATCATCTCATTTCCAACTTCCCTGACACAGGCAGGGACACCTTCCACTACATCAGGTTGCTCAGAGCACCATCCAGACTGGCCTTCAACACTTCCAAGGATGAAGCATCCACAACTTATCTGGGCTACCTCTGCCAGTGCCTCATCAGACCCATAATAAAGAATTTCTCCCTAATAGCTGACATAAGCCTATCCTTTTTTAGCTTGAAGCTGTTTCCCTTGTCTTATCACTCTTGTCAAAATTTCCTCTCCAGCTCTCTTGTAGCCCCTTTAGGCACTTGAAGGTATTCCAGGGTCTCTCTGGAGCCTTCTCTTCTCCCAGGTGAACAACCTCTTCATAGGAGAGGTGCTCTAATAATGTTTCATTCTAGGGAACTACAAGATCATCATCATAATTTATAGGAGGTGGTAATGAGTTACTGATTATCATTAATTGGTTTCTGAAAAAAAAACACTTTTTGTCCACTAAGTTTTTTTTTTTACTTTTCCTCTGAGGCAAAACCTAATATTTACATGTAAATCAAACCATTCTTAATTGGATTTCTTGTTTGTTTGGTTTTTTTTCCTTTCAGTTGAACTGGTAAATCATCATTTTACGGGATTTTTAAAGTATTTGCTATACTTTTAAAATCTTCACTGGTCCTTGTAATAATTTGGAAAGTGTTTTGTTTTGTTGTGGGTTTTTGTGCTTTTTTTTTGTTTTGTTTTGGGTTTTTTTTAATTATTTTTTTATTTTAAAGCTAAATAATATTTTGTTCCAAATCAAACATTTATAGTTGAAGATCCATACACAGTATCTCCTGTATCTGAATCTAGAATTCTGTGCTTGGGATGAACTGCACAGGATGGTTTGACTTTTGTGTTTTTCAGCATTTTTGAAACTAATTTTCAGTGCTAATTACCTGTCCAGTCATGAATACAATTAATCAGTTTATATTGGTAATTGCCATATTTCAATATGAGGTCTCAGGGGTCACTTCTATTTTGTTCAGTATGACAGGGCAAAATCCAATTGATTTCCTTGGCAGGAGCAAACTAAGAGCAAGTGGCCATTCAATTCTCATAACTGAGTCTTCATTCATCTAAACTTTACCGGTGTGCTTCCAAATTACTGATATCCAGTGCATCCCTTGAGTTTTGTACAACTACACCATCATCTCAAACATCTTTACCAGTTTTTATGAAATGTGTAAGACAATGTCCCGTTGTGCTGGACACAAGATGTGCAGACATCAGTCACAACACACAAAAAAAAATAATTAAATATACATAGACTTTTATTGTTCATATTTTTCTTTTCACCAAATCCACCTCATCCTATTTATAGCTGAATTTCAGTCTCCATGTTCTCCATGAGCATAGCTCAATTTACTACCCCAGCCACTTTAAGTTTACAACCTTATGTCCTAGATCAGCTTTACACAGAAAATACTTGGGATGAAAAATCAAGAAATTTAGGCTTATTTGTTCTTTTGTTTGAAAAGAGAAATGCAGTGAACTTGAAAAGAGGACATGTAAGTTGAATTCTTGACTTTGCCAAAAATTCCTTTTGTTCTTTTGGGAATTAATTTAATTTCTCACCCACTCTGCTTCCTATCATTGAAAGATTATTCTCTCCTTTTTCTCTCCCATCTATATACATCCTTAACACATCCTTGGCCTCTTGCTGTTTCTAATGATCTTAATATTTCCAGATGCCAATGTCATACTAGCAATAACCACAGATTTCATACAATGTCTGCTGTGGCAGCATGAGATGGACTAAATCTGATGGGTTTATACCAAGGTCACATGGGGCTTTTGGGTAATGAGGTGCTTTGGGGGAAAAATATAAAAGAAATAGCACTGCTTTATGAACATTTGTCATCAGCAAAAGCCTAAGAATTCTGAATACCTTAGTTTCTCTGCATATACATGGAAAAAATAAAAGAAAAAAGAAAAGAAAAAAGAAGGAAATAAAAAAAAAGAAAAAAGTTTTATATTCTAGAAGGACTATCAATAGTTATCCTCTTATTTTCATGAGACTCTCTGTTAATGGGTGTGAGCTCCAAATTAAAAAAAAAATAAACCCTAAACATTAAGAACATATTCAAATTTTTCCCATTTTGTGAATTTCAGACTTCCATTGTAAGAGCATAGCACTTTCCTCTCTGATCCTTAAATCTAGCACCAGCTGCAGTAAGGCTTCTCAAAGCTCTTTGACGACTGCAAAATAAAAACCAGAAAAATGTGAATTAGAAAGTAAGGAAATACTCTCAGGATATCAGGAAGCACTAAAGGAAAAGAAATGAGAGGCAGATTCACATTAACATGTGTGAGTTCATAAAGAGGTTTTCTTTTCAAATTCTCCTCCAAAATATTAGTCTGTGTAATGAATTGGACTAACAGTTATGCTATAAATGCAACAACTACTGTAAAATGTTATAGAAATTATGGGTTAATGATCTACATGAAAAAATAGTGACAAGACAAAATAACAGTGATTTGATCTTTCATGTGAATTTTCAGTTTGGTCTGTGCTGAGAAATAACATTAATGATGAGATGATATAACTGTCAAAAAATCCTGGGAAAGAAACTTAATGGGAAGGAAAATATTATTCAGACCCCAATGCTTTTAATCAGTAAATTATTAACAGCTTTGATAAAATTGGACAATTAATATGTAGAAGTGCCATAAAAGCATGTAGAGTTGCTAGCACACAACATGAGCTGTTGCTTAATAATAGAGAACTTGGTTTAGTCTAAAACTTTCATAAACAACATCTTTTTATATTGTCCTTTACATTCAGAAAATTATCCCATTTTTCAAGAAATCTTTTCTTAGGATGTTAATAACATAGTAGAGAGTTTTTGAAGGCTTTTCAGAGATAATCTTCTCAATTTTTAAGGAGTGACTGCGCTTCTTATTTGATAGCAGCAATTTTATTTTTAACTGCATGAAAGTTGCCCTTGACTATAATGAGGTATATTAAAGATGTAAATATCACATAGGCACATATCTATAAGGGAGTCTGTGGTGCACATGAAGGGTATGTGCAGGTTATTCAGGACTGCTTCGGCTGTTATGCAGATTGATATTGAACTTGCAGCTGAGACTCTGTCAGACATCTTTGAAAATGTACATAAGTGATAATATACAGGTGATGCATTTTGAAGCAAGGCTGGTGCAGACAGCCTGTAAGATCCAAAAACACTAATGCAAGTCGTGTCCTGGACTCACTCTGATAATAATCCTCATGTCTTGTCACTCCAGCTGCAAAGAGTTAGGGTTCCATTAGGCTAGAAAGCCAAAAGCATCCAGCTGTGAGCCTTTTTATGCCTCTGTTTTATGCACCTACTGTAAGGAGACTTCAGAAACTGCCCTAGAGCACTTGCCTCAGCGAAACTTTGTTTCCATTAGGTAGTGGTGAACATGTTCTTAGGTATTACAAGAGGGATATTTACAACACAAGAACCCCTGGTGGGAAAATCTATTCCAGAATAGATCTGTGCAAGAGAGGATGTTTTCCTGCCTGCAAAAGTATCTTGGTTTGCTTTTACAGAAAATTCACAGTGTGCATAAGGGCTCACTCAAAAACAAGGGTGCAAAGCAAAATCACACCTTTCACTTCCTTCACAGAACTGGCCCCAACAAAAAATATTAAATGTTTTGGGTTTTTTCCCCATTACCTGGCTGGCTGATGGACTATATAGAATTAACTACAAAAGAGTATGGAGAGTTCCAGTGGCATCTGATACATAAAGTCACCTGAAATGTCTCAGGTTGTATTGCAATGAGATCTGATATTAGCCAGCTACTGAGGAGGATATTCTCTGTCTAGGAAATCCTCCCAGAAATGCAGTCAGCAAGAACTAAATGGTTCAGTGAGAAAAAGCCAGCACAGAAGTGACATCCTTCTGTTCCCAGAGGTTTGATTCTCTCCAACTTGTTTTTCTTCTTGAAATGAGACCCAGCTAAAAAAGTTCCATATAATGTATTCAGATTCCGGTGNTTTTTTTTTTTTTTTTTTTTTGCATGATATTTTTCAAAGTCAGCTTTATATGTGTGATTCCTGCTTGCCAAATATCTGCCCCATTTGAAATCTATATCTAGCCTGAAACATTTTGTTTTGTCCTTTGGTTGACCGTCTGCGCCAGTGAAAGACATCCTTGTGAAGAAGTGCCCCTTTGCTCCTGTGGTTACCAATACTGTTCCACTGTTTCCAAGGGTGATGCTATTATATTGCTCCAGCCACTCTGTGCACCCTGTTGAGTAATTTATTGGCCAAGATCCTAACAGTGGAAAGGCCTGTCTAGAATCCTGCTGAATTTTAAAAGGTAGGAATACTGTACTTCATAACAAGCAGCCATTAATGATAACCATTATCTTATGGAATTATGCCTTGCATATGCATGAAATTCACAAGCATAATAGAAAGCAAACGAAAGAAGTTAACCTCTTGTGTGCTGTGCTTCCTGGTACATAATTACAGTGTGGTGGAAAGAGCATGACCCTGTAGCTGTCCAACATTATAATTAGCATTCCCCATACTGAAGGCTATTGTCTGGAGGACAGTTTTGTCTCTCCTCTATTCTGACTTGTGTAAAATTATACCCTTAAATGTGAGTTCATGGCCCTTTCTCAAAGCCAGCCTTTTGTTTTCAGTGAAGCCCCAAAATCAATGGACTGGCAGGATGTGCAGCATACACCCACAGGGCCAGTTTGATGCTCATTCACTAGATACATACAGTGCATTGTAAGGATCTATATGAGATAACAATGATTTTCCACTTTTCAAATGTAGCCACATGAGATTAGGGTACTCGGCAGAAAAACGCTGCCAACTCTTTATGTCATCCTATTAATGGTGAGTAGCGAAGTCTGTACATTTTTCTTGGATTACAGAGCAAAAACCTGCTCAAAAATCTTCCTGTTTTTCTTCTCATGTATAAATGAAGCTGTGCATTGTACCTCATTAAGACAAATGGCTGCATCTCATTAACACTCACCAAGAAGTAGTTTTCATGTCAGAATTGTGAGTCTGTATGATTCTGACATTAAAACTTTTACCAAAGGAAAGCTCAGTTTAATTAAGGTGATACTGACAGGTTTTAGCAAAAGATTAACAATCAGAATTTTGGATTTTTTTCTAGACTGAGGTCTAATGAAGAATCATGATCATCACCACAATCCGGTTTTTTTAGTTGAAAATTTCTTGCATTGTTAATCAAGGGATCTGACTTTTTAAATTCTTTTTGCTATTATCTTTCTTTTCTTCCAGGTGAATTCATGGACTTGCACAGGTACAAATGTAACTGTGTACAAGTTTCCCTAATTTTAATTCCAAAATGAGAAGTCCTGTTTTCAGAAGTGAAGTTCATGTAAAGACCCAAGTGAGCTCAAGCAAAGGAAATCATCTGGGAAAAAACTCAGATGTACTGTTTATACAGCAATTTTCTCGTGGGACCCTGACTGGTGCACTGGTGATCAGCACTATTACAAATTAGGCATTTTTAAAAGAATCTGACAGGGATTTAGGAGCAAAAAAGTTAATACTCCTGTTGTTGAAAAATCTTTCATAAAATTTCTATGTAAAAAAACTGTAATTTTTTCCTATCATTTTTATTTTTCCTGCGATGGTGGTGTAAGTAAACATAAAAAAAATAGGTCTCTTTTACTATACTTATTTTCAGATTCCCAAATAAGTAGGAATACCATAATTCAGACCTCTAAAACAGCCCTGTAAATCTGAGACACCACTGCTGCTGCCTGACCTGAGACATCGCTGTTACATGTGTTTCTGTACAATTATATATTACATTTTCTTTTTCTGAACAGAATAGAAAAAAAAACCCATGCTTCATCTAGTCTGATTATGGTGAAAATCCATCCATTCAATTTGTCTTGAATGAACTTTTTGTCCTTAGAAGGCAAAAAGCAGGCAGTACCTAAAACTGAAGTCTACCATCAATTGTACCAGAGAATTACTGACAATTTACAGAATCACAGAAGGGTGATTGTTTTGGAAGTGATGTCAAAGCTCATGTCATTCCAACCCTGCTGCCATGAGCAGGAACACTGCCCACTAGACCAGGTTGCTTCAAGCCCCATCCAGCCTGGGCTTGAGCACTTGTAGAGATGTGGCAGCCACAGCTTCTCTGAGCAATCTGTGCCAGGGCCTCCCCACCCTCACAGTAAAGAATTTCTTCCTAATAACCCCCTTTCTGTTTGAATCTATCTCCCTTGCCCAGTCACTCTGTGATGTTCTCAAAAGACCCCCTTCAGCTTTCTTCCAGGCTCTTTTTTTATTTTACTGGAACTGGGAGCTGCTCTAAGGTCTCCTCAGAGCTTTGCATTCTCCACGCTGAACGATCCTAACTCTCTGAGCCTTTCTTCATAGCAAAGGTGCTCCAGCCCTCTGAGCACCTTCGTGGTTTCCTCTGGACTCCCTCCTGCAGATGCACCTTTAGGTTCCTTAGACTATGCACACTCCGATGAACATGATCATGCTCCAAAGGATGCTGAAGTAGTGCCCAATGCTACCCAATGTCAGAGCTTTAAATCATGCCAAAACCATGTAATTATCCCTTGTAACAGGGGTATAGCTAAAACAGACCCATTTTAACCTGGGATATCCCAGTGCTTTAAAGGCAAAAAGACAGAATCTGATCACTGAGGCTCTTCCCTTATGAGGCGCTTTTTGACTCATTTCGCATCTTACTAATAGCCAGAGCTGAGTGAAAAATTGTTGTTAAATAGTTAATATAATATAATTTAGCCTCTTTTTCCTGATTTGCAAGCAAATAATGATTTTTTGAGCAATTTTTTATTCAAATTTATCAAATGCATGCTGTGTAGTTGTTTGGTTAGTTCATAGCTGAACACAAATAGGCATATTAGATTATAAAATTCTGAAAATTCACATATACTGTTTAATTGTAGCTAATTGACTAGGAGTTTTAGCCTTATTTTCTGTGTGAAAGTTAACAAACAAACTGTACCACTATCAGCTGTTTTCCTTCTTTGTTTCTGAGACTGGTACATTACTAACTTATCTAATTCCATGCGGTAAAATTAATTTATTTATCCTAGTTTCTGTTTTAAGTTTTTTTTTTTTAAGAGTGTACCATTCAACAAGTTGCAAAATTTTGTTATTGAAATAAGTAATTTATCTTTAGTGTTCTTATAAATCTAATAGCTTTTTTGCTGTTATCACAACACGACTCACACTGCACTGGCACACAGCCCTTATGTCTGGCATTACATTAGAACTTTAAATTTATGTTAAAAAATTACCTGCTCAGCTAATTGAAAAATGTTTTCCAATAGATTGACCTCCATAATAATACTTAAGTTTTCTCTTTATTTGGAATCCAAGATATTTTTTAATTACTTCCTTATATTCCATCATTTGTAATTGTACATAGTTAGACAAGTTAGATCCATATGTTAATGACAAGGAAGTCAGTATTGTGAGATTTTCATAATTTTATATTAAATGCGTAAATACCCCTAGTTCATGAGAATTTTTAGCTATTGTATAAAGGGGCTTTTAAGTCATACAGCTAACGCTTCCCAGATTTGCTTCTTTAATACAGAGAAAAGAACCGATATTAGGTTTGTTTCCATTATTCAGTGCCAACTGAAACAACAAAAATATTGACCTGGTATTTAGCATCTGAGGCACTCCCAGCATTCCCAGTCCAGTGCAGAAGTTAAATGTCTCTGCTTTTCCACTGTGCAACGCAGAGAATGTGGTGGGAACAGAATAGCAAGGCAACTCAGCTGGAAAATATCTCAGATAGACAAAATATTTGTTGAGCAGTTTTCTCATGTGAATATGCCTCTGGTTGGTATATGCCAGTCGCTAGTCCATGGCATTTGTTTTATCTTCTGTCTCAAGGATTTATTCTCAAGGAAAAACTGCTGTGTAAGGCATCACAACTGTGGAGACAAAAAAGCAATGTTAGTTTTAAAAAGAGCTCTATATTTCATGAGGCTAACAGACAAAGAGTCAAGTTTTAATATTCTCAAGGGTTCTTTCTTCAGATAAGAATTTTATAACAAAGGAATGTTAAGGCAGGTTCCCTTTCTTCTTCTCTGTTAGACTCATATTCATTATTGCCAACAAGAAATTTCAATCATTCTGCATTTTTTTAAAGATGCAGACATCAAATATGATAGTGTTGAATTTAAAATTAATAGCAAGTGTATTATTAAAAAACATGTTTTCCCCAGATGTGCTGATGTCTCAATAGAATCATTGTGCAGAAAAGGAAACAAAGCACATATAACTGTTTATCAGCTTTGCAGCTTGCAAAACCAATGTCCTGAATAAAGACAGCAACACATCCACTGGGTGTTATATCAAAAACATTCCACATGTACAAATCAAAGCTAGGAGGAAAAAGAGCCATATAAAGATGAGATAGATGAGAAAGCAGCTACATTAGGAAAGCTTCTCTTATTTAAACAGTCAGGCTTTAAAAAAAGACAAAATGAGAGCTAAGTGAATACCCCTTCAGGGTTCATATTCTCAGAAATGGGTCTCTGAATCAGATAAAGATATATAATGATTCTGTTTTCCAGCATGATGTGGACACTTACCTCTACACAGAGCATATTTGAAGGTGTGTGTGGACAAAAAAGAGAGCTAAGCCTAAAAAGGCATGCAGGCAGCAATTTAATTCAATTAATATTTCAATTAATGTTGAAAAATTAAATAATATTAACATTAGAGACTCTTGTACACTAATGCATAATGCCTGTGCTATTCTAATTTACTGCTGACCTACACTGAACAGCATCTTGTATTTCTCATCTCCTGGATGTGGCTGTAAAATAGTGCAAGACAGAGGGTGTCTCTCAAATGCTAACAAAATTCACATGGGAAGGTTGCTCAGTTAATGGCACTTGACTCTCCAAGATGACCATTCTGGAGAGTCTTTCAGTTCTTATTTATAAGCTATTTTTGTCTCTGACCACAAAGGTTCAATAAATAGCTCTATCACTACTGAAGCTGAATAGGCTGGCTCATTTATGTATCCCCTTTGGCTTACTCTCATGCCGAAAGTGTCAATTCCTCATGAAAATTTTCCGGGGAACAAACACACACAGCATCACTCTCCCACCTATATTCTTGGATTTCTGGAGGATATCAGATTGTTCCATCATCGCTGTCCTGGCAGCATATTTAGATGGCTTGCTAACTATTTCCATAAAACATGCATATATTTGAAGGGCTTTTTTTTTTACATATTAATTCCTTGAGCTTTATATTTCACAGTTTTATACCTAACCATTTGCTTGTGAATAATTTACAAACAAAAATTGCTATTAAGTTTGTAATAAAACAGAATTATACTTTCCACATGACTTTTTTAATTCAGTGCACTTAAAGAAAACCTATTATGTAAAAATATAAAACAGAGTTAGTGGTGGAAACTTCTGGACAGTTTCAACATTTGACTTGCCACAATGATTTTTCAGGTGCTGTTTCTAAGTTAAAAAAAAAAAAAATCCATTGCTGGATAGATTAAGAGGGAAAAGCAATAATTGTGAGACTGGAAATCAGTCCTGAGTAATTCTTATTTAATTCTAAATCTTTCATTTGTACAATATCATTTTGCTGTGCCTTTAAAAGAATGACAGTTAGTAATCTCTTTATGTGCTTAGAGGAGAAGAAATGTCATTAATACAACTCAATTAAATACACTGGGAGGAACAATATGCTTGGATTGGCCACGATATTGAATGCACCCACGGTCTTAAATGCGATAGGAATTACCTACTTCCTTGGAAAAGCATGAATTATAGAACCATAGGATTGTTCAGGTTAGAAAAGACCTTTAAGATCGTTGAGTCCAATCCATAACCAGCACTGCCAAGACTACTAAGCAAGGTCCCCAGGTGCCACAACTACTCCCCTTTTAAATCCTTCCAGGGATGATTTTCTTCTCTACTTCCCTGGGCAGCCTGAGAGAGCTGTTTTGACAGAAGTCAGTGATTTGGATGGGCTGCAAGGAGCCACAGCTCCTTACCAAGGCTCTAAGTGACCTCAAATGTTGCCTTGTGCTTGGCAAATAGGATTTGTGTGATAGTCATTACCAGGTTGCTTAAAGCAGATTCAGTGGGAAGCAGGACGAGAGATCAGAGCCAGGCACTCCTTTTCACACTGAGTTTAAAAAGCTTCACAGGGAGGGCAGAGCTGCCTGTCATGAAGAGTTAGCAGTCTACAGTGGAGATGTACCCACAAAACTGTTTGTGACAAAATCCTCAGCAAAGTCATAGAATCATAGAATAATTTAGATTGGAAAAGACCTGTAATATTATCAAAGATTAACGCAGCACTTTCAAGCTCACCACTGAACCATGTTCTACATGTAGATCAAGTGGCACTTGATCCACACATCATTTGAAGACTTTCTGGAGGTGGTGCTTCTACCATTGCCCTGGGCAGCCTGTGCCAGGACTTGCCCACTGTTTTGATGAGGAAATTTTTCCTAATATCCAAATTAGTCCTCCCCTGGCTCAGCATGAGATTGTTTTCTCTTGATGTTTCACTTGTCAATTGGGAGCAGAGACCAACTCCCACCAACTAGAGACTCCTTTCAGATAGTTGTAGATAGAAGGTTTCTCCAGAGCTTCTTCTTCTCCAGGCTGAACATGCACAGCTCCCTCATCTGTTCCTCCTCAGGCTTATTCTCCAGACCCTTGCCCAGCTCTGTTGACCTTCTCTGGACTTGCTCAAGCATTTTTGAGCAAGTGTTTTTCAGTGTCTTGTCACGACGGGCCCCACACTGAAACCAGAATTCATGCTGATGGCCTCAACATCTTGCACTGAGAACTGCAGAGAATGAAATGGTTTGAATGCACACTGCACAAGCCAAGGTGTGTCCAAAAATCTCTAATTTTATAGCCTTCTCTTGGCAATGTTAAAACCATTTTGAAGCACAATAACGTGTGTTGCAAGCTGGTATCTCTGCATGACAAGAAAGATCAAACGTGTTGTAATTCAGAGTGGAATAGTGTGGGCATCTTTACAGGGACACCACCAGCATCAGAGCAGGACATCAAAGGTGACCTATAAGTCCATGAGTCTGCCTTCATTTTGCATCTACCTGTGCAGATAGGAACTAGATGATGGCAAGATACTCGTTCAAATCAGAGTTTTCCTTTCTATATCAGAAAATGCATACGTGTCTCCTAATGTACTAATTTAATTCCATGCCTCTTCTAACATAGACATTTTCAAGACATCTAATTTTGGAGTGAGATGAGCATAGAATTACTCTGAAGTTTTTTCTGTATGATGGGGATGACAAAGTCATCATGGATTAGAGTTTCTAACTCTTACTTATTTTCCGTCATTTGGGCTTTTTTGAGAAAAAAAGCCTCGTAGAGTTTGCATATCTCAGAATATATTTGTTTTGCGTATCACAGATAGCTGGTCAGTTAGATTAGATTTATTTTATTTTATTAGTATAGTATACTTACAGCATACCAGACCAGTAACAAATTTTTCTCCTGATGAAAAATAGGGAAGGGAAAGGCATCATAAGAGGGAAAAAGAGAGCAAAATTGAACAGTTGTTACAGGGGTCAGCATTCAGTCTGTGACATGGTAAAGGAAGGAGGCATCAGTTCTGTTCTTTTACACTTCTTCTCAAATTATTTTGCTTTGCCTGCAGCCCATGAAACTGCAAGTCACCAACCTGTGATCCTTTACCCCAGAGCCCCAAGGACCTAGGGGCTGCTATTTTTTTCCAAAGTTTAACTTATGACAGTTCTTCCTTCATCTTGCTCCCATCTGAAACCTAGGGGGAAGTTATTTTCTAAATAGCAGTTAAAAGACTGTTTTCTAAATTTAACTCTTACTTGCCTTTGTTCTCTAATACAATGTAAAGCATGGATACTTTGACACTTAAAAACAATCTGTAGAGGACTACATCATCTGAAGATACCATCAGGCTAATGATCCCTGAGCCTCTGCAATGTAAGACCTAGTTTTCAACTAGGTTTATGACCCTGCCAAATACATTTGGATTCATATTTTCTCTGTGAAGTGTGTTCCATTTTATTTTCCTTGCCAGCAATGTGAGATGAGTTGTCTGTTTGCATCTGGAAATCCTAATCAGTCCAGTCACCTTTCATAAAAGAACAAAGAAAACTGTTTTAACAAATGAGAAATATTAAGGAAGTATTATAATTGGCATCCCTTGGCTCACAGAAGCAGCTATTACCTCCTCCTGCAGGTCCTCCCACAGCTGTAACCCCTGCCAACTTTTGTCTAACTTGGCTTGTAGTCAGTACTGTTATACTCAATTGCTTTGAATCAGTGTTGATGACTGAGATAAGGCAAACAACATGAAATGCTGGATATTAAAGATAGTTCTTTTGGTATGTACTTGCCAAATATTGCTGATGCACCTGTTTTATGTTCAGAGTGGGAAGACAGTCAAAAAGGAAGTGGCTAGCTTTGAAAGAGAAGCAGTGCTTTCAATTTTGAAAAATAGCCCAGATACAGAAATGGGTAGTAAGAATACATTACTGAGTAAATGTGTGTTTGAAATGCACTTGGACATTTTTTGTCTGTAATACACAAACAGTATATGCAATGTTTTCAGAGAATAAATTCATTTTCATGAGCCTGGAGTGCTTCTTATCTATATCTATACCACTGGCAGACCCAAGATACTGCTTGGTGAGAGTCAGCAAAGGTTTACTACAAAGCCTATGGTGAAATCCATTGTATGAATTCCCCTTTTCCCCTGATTTTTACTGCAGTTCTCACATAGATATAATGGAGAGGACTCAAGATGCTATTGCACACAAGCTAACGTTCTCTGGCATACAGATTTTCTAGACAACATATTCATTTTCTCAGTACTCGACAGGAACACTGGCAGAAACTGCACTGCAGGTGGGGAAATTATAAGAGGTCAGAAACTTGTAGGTGCATTAGAGAGTAGAAGAAACATTGGTCACTGGTAAAAGAAACCTCCATTAGAACATGAAAGTCTGCAATATCCCAGGATGTTAGGGATGAGGAAAAAAGCATTCAGCATGTGACATATCTGTTCTTCTTTGCTGGCCAAATCCAGTTAGATGGTACACAAAAGTATCTTATAATGAAGTGAACAAAGATTTTTGTCACCTACTAGGGTGGTAACCCCGGAGCTATGAAAGAAAAAAAAAGAATCTCTTAGAAACCACAGAACACTTGTTAGTACTTTAAAAGATTGTACAAGCCAGGAGAAAAGGTTTTTATATTGGCTAGTTGAAAGAGAAAATAGAACTTACTAAGAAGTATCGTGTGATGATTTTTTTTTTTTTTTTTTCCAGTTTGACCATGAGTCCCTCTGAGCAAAGCAGAATCTTTGCAACCTGTGATTCTGGTTATATTCTGGGTAAAAAAGAGCATGAAATCTGTGGAACTTGTACTAGAAAAGGACTCTTTATTCATTCCCACACATTTATACCTCTAATCCACTACATAATGGAATCACAGCATTTTATCTGTAGGTAAATACAAAGGTATAAGGTAAATGTGGTGATTTCTCTGCCTTACAAAGCAAAAAGAGTTATAAAGATTGATCATTCTGGTGGATGGACTGCCTGGTGCTAAGATTTCAAATCTCCTAAGCAAGCAACCTTAGCACATGGGAACCATGTTAGGGAGGGATTAAGGAGGAGAAAGGACAAATCCCCAGAGACAGCACTTGAATCATTAGAACTGGTGATCAAGCATACCATTCCCAGGGTAATGTCAGCACTGTGGGACCAGAAGAAGGAAAGCAATCCTGCTCTTCCACTGCAGCTATTGAGCTTTGCTGAGAAGTAGGTCCAGAGAGGATTAATACACCAAAATTTTGAATCTCTTGCAAAACCTTATCTTCCCTCTGAGTTAAAATCCCGCAAAATTTGATATGATAATAAACATTAATTCCACATATGGAATTTTAAAATAAAGAGTCTGCTTTCAAATACACAAGCAGCATCTGGACATGCTGTAGATATAAAATCAAATTAAATATAAATATAAAATTACAGCTTTTAAAAAAAAATCAATTTAGAACAGAAATATATGTAAAGTTTGGAGCATCAGGTTTTGTTTGGGGCCATCTAGACTGCAGACTTTGCCATCTGAGGATTCCTCTAGTGTTCAGGACTAGGGGCCAAATTTGGGATGAGTTTGCTTTGTTGATACAGATATTTAAATATTATTCTCCGGCTATGTTCTTATTTCCAAAAGGTAGAGAAATTGGAATTCTGGGAACACCAGAAAGCATTCATCACCATGCCTTTGGGATGTGTCTGGCAGTCTGTAGAGAAGGCACCACACAAACTGCCACTTTCAACTGGCAACTCCCAACAGCTACTAAAAAGAATGAATTTACACTTTCAAAGATCTTCCATGTTCTTGACCCAGCTCTCAGACTGTTTTTCAGTAGAGGTTGTTTTGCTGAAAACTGCTAGAGATGAAAAGAGCAAGAATGAAATTCTCCCAGTTGCATCATCCTACAGACCATATTGCCCATTCCTGATGCTGAATGGTATCCCCAGTTTGGCCCTGAACTCTATCTGCCTATGTTATGCAAGCAAGACAGCAGGTATGCCTGGAATAAAGAGAAAAAAACTGGAATCAGCTCTTATCTATGACCTGGAATGAGGTTTGAATGTGCCTTTTTTCTAACATGCAAGAAACAACAGTATTAATAGGTGAGGTTTTTAAATTATATTTTAATTCTTCAAATCTGCGATAGTTTCAAGACTTCTGTAGCACTGCTAAGGTGTGATATCAAATGCAAACTGGGTATTTGAGGATGGTAATGATTAGCAGGCAGCATCTCATTTTGGAACTATAAGGAAATCCCACAGAGAGACAGATTGATGATCCCTATAGATCAACTCCTTGATATCAACAAGGCAAGACTGACCCACATTATCTAAGAATCCAACTCCAAATTCCTCGGATGACCAATTACACTGAGTATATGGGGTCTGGAATGATAAGATTTTGACTCAAATTCACCTTTTCCCTGTAGATTTCTAACTTCAACATGTGAATTTCATCTGCGTTACTACCTCAGTCCCTCACACAGGTTTTTTTTAATACAGTCATTTGAAAAAGAAAAAGCTATTTTTATACAAATCTAAAACATTAGAAAGATGTTCAGAGAACTGATTGTTGTAGCTAAAATAGAACTAAAGTAAAATCAAATATTCTCTTACTTAACAAGCACACTGATAAAAAATCACTTACAAAGGTTTTTAACATAAAAGACTACAAAAGCCTAAAAACCTGGTTGTCACATTTGAGAAACAGTCTCCTCTGAGCCTTGAGAGACTACAGAGCAGTGTATATTTTACCAGCAGACATGGCTAACATAGCATGTTATCAGGATTAACTGCTTTTCTTTATAAGGGCATTATAGCACATGTGGATCATGCCAGCCTCTTCCTCTGCCATATCCTTATTTGCCAGCAGGCTTAATTATTCACTGTCTACAACCTGAGCTTGCACAAGTTCTTCCAGAGAAATAAACAAGGGGGATCAAGTGAGACTAGTGCTGGGAGAATGAGGGACAAGATTTAGTTAATGAGACATGTTGGGAGGCACTTGCAGATTCTTGGGCTTTGTTGCCGTAAACAATCCCTGCTATTGTACAGCCAAATAAGCTTCAATAATGATGATAGCCACTTATTAGCTACACTGAGTACAATGAAAGAAAAAGTGGAACAGAAAAACCTGAGCAAGTTTAATCCTCTCCATATCTGTGAGTTGTGGTCAGCATCAAGGTAATACTCCAGAAAACCCCTTCAACACTGCTTGTTATTTTAGCTGGGAAGATTTCTTTTACAATTACACTTCATTGATGGAGCTAGCGGGGTCGGAGGAGGTAGCATGAGAAATGAGAAACAAACATATGTGACAATCTCCAGAAAACAATTTACATGCACAAAGCAAAATGTTTCCAAAACTAAGAGCCGTGCGAGCTTGACAAACAAGCATGTATAAGCACAGTTGTTCTGAAAGCTGGGCTGCTTCAAACAGACAGGCACCCATCAAACCAGAATAGCAGCTTCTGTGCTGATAAAGGTCAGAATTAAGGCTGGTATGGACTCTGGTAGAGGGAATTATCTTTCACTTTGGGTTACATCCATTTGCAAATTTTGGTCAATCTCCATGCAGGGAGGCATGAATAGCTGACAGAATGCACTGGTCTTAAACTGCCTCCAACCCTGACATACTCACAGCCTCTGGAACAGTCTGCAATGCCATTGCCACTTTCCCTGAGCAGGAGTAATGTTCAAAAAGGATTGAAAATTTAAAAGGAATAAAAACTGCTTTCAAGCAGTCTAAACTCATAAATTATTATCATGTAAAAGGGCAGTAAGAGTAGGTGTTCACCTGTCAGTCTGCTCTATTGAAGACAAGAGACTATCTCTGCTCTTCCATGCACTGACTTTAAAAAAAATTACATGGGAAAAAAAAAAAGACACCAACAAAAAACACAACATCTTTGCTACAGAGACATTTTTAACAAGTATTCCAGAAAGAGCACCAGCTATCAAAAAGGCTGCCAGGACCAGAAGGAGCCATCAATCGAACAAGTTTACATTTCAAAGTTTTTTGAGAACAGTGAAAATGTCTTTACCCTTCTTGATGGAAAAACTACAGTGCTATAGGAAAGTAGCTATTTGCTGCATCTTACTGAAACACATTTATCTGAAGAAGGCCTTTAACCCTAGGAGTGGTGTTAGAGTGTTAGACACACAAACACGCACACACACACACACACACACACATATATTAAGTAGCATTCCCGAGAGTTCTGCTCAGAGCTGCTTTGAGGCTGTGAAGTCAGGCTGCTCTCTTTTCCCTTCATATGTGCCATTGTTCAGTTTCAGGGCTTCTCTGAGATAACAGACATTAACTGGTTAATTTT
Organism: Bombycilla garrulus; assembly: GCA_013400315.1. Lineage (NCBI taxonomy): Eukaryota > Metazoa > Chordata > Aves > Passeriformes > Bombycillidae > Bombycilla > Bombycilla garrulus. The sequence continues at coordinate 39,547 of VXBU01017855.1, read as the reverse complement.
TTTAAACCCTTTCCTGACAGTATTACGAGACAGCAGAATGCATCTGTCTAATTTTGACATTTATCAGATAATTCAGTCAAGTTCCTTCATGTGACATAGCTTCGTTCCCTCTAAAAGAACCCGCTACAAACAAAAGGCTACACTATATTGTACGTCATCACTGCTCCCAGATGTTTCAAAATTAAATTGCTAAGCATCCCTGTCCCTGTGAAACCTGGAAGAGAACAAAAAAAGTGGAGTGATTCCTAATAAGCTGTACTTTCTCTATCTATGCTACTTATTTCTTTGTGCTTGATTTTTTCTGAGTCATTTGAAAATTATTAGGCAGCTCAAATAATTGTTTCCTGGGTATATTAGCTGCACTATTATTGTCATGTTTAAAGCTAAAGTTGGTAAAGACTGAAGTCTGCTCTGAAATATTCAAACTTCCTATACACAACAGCTCACAGATAAATGTTTTGAAACTTTTATTACTAGTTTCCCTAGTAGTTCTTTTCTTTGTCAGGACTCCAGATGGGTTCAGTATGATACTGTTCTTCATTACACAATGGCACTGCCTGAACTCTGGATGGAAAGGCTTTTTTCTTGCCTTTGGCCAGCATTTTGCAGTCACTCCCTTATGATGGCTATTGCATACTCTCCTCTGGGTGGGAAGGGTGCATGACAGGCCTTTACTCCTCTCTATGTGCAGAAAAGAACAGATACCATCTACAATGACATAGCATTTGTATGAGCCTCAGACTGACTTATTGAAATAAATTATACTTGGTGTAATTCATTTACATGCGTGTGGGGGAACAGTTACCAGTTACCATGCCAACGCTCTTTGTAAATACCATTGGTCCTCAATGAACTCCTTTTGACCCAGTGGTCTGAGGTTGCTGCTGTGTGATGTACATAATTCTCTCAACACTGGTCCATTACTTCTGCTCAGGGTTGGGGGTCAAGCCTGTAGTGTAAACTCAATGAGAATTAGCAGCCCTATCAATAACCAGCTGCAGGACTGCAGTCCAAATGATAGATCATAAAAATCCAAGGAAAGATGAATAAAATGTGAAGGAATATGCATGTATATTCTATAGTTTGAGCAGCTGCTGTGGACTATCAACATCATCAGGAGATCTCAGTGCATTAGCATAAATTCAAATGACAAATGCACAGTGCTATTCAGAGACTCATTAATTTGCAATGGGCGCAGTGCTCATGATATATTAGTGAAAAATTCAAATGTCTTTGTAGCATTGTGAGTTTAGTTGCGGGACCTAAGTTGCTAAAATGAAAACGTGTGCAATTTTTTAGCAGTTTATTAAATTATGAAGTGTGATGACTATATGTGCGCATCTTTTTAAGCAGATGAAGTCCAGTGTGCTCCAGCACCAAATTGCATGGTTCGTGTTGAAATCTCCCTGTCAGACAAATTCTGAGTCGGAGCTGAAATACCAGCTAGTTCTGGCTGCTGCAGCATGCAGGCTGAGATCTCCCCCTTCTGGGTGAATGGCATTGCCACTGAGAAAAAAGAAAATTCGGTTCTTTCAGAGCTTCTTCTTTGTTATTCCCCTGTCTTGTCTGCCACATTAGCCACTGGTTGTGTTTTATGAGGTTTAGAAGAGACATGACAGCAGAAATAAAAAAATGTTATGTTATGTGTGAGCGTGATGGCTTCCTCTGTCACTCCCTATGCACAACCACAGCCTTTACATGTAGGATAACTTAGACATGTAGTACATGAAAAGTCTTAATTGCGAATAACACATCTTCAGCTATGGCTTTGATTCTCTGTAAAAAATCAGGAAAGAAAATATTTAAATTTTTATATGGGGAACAACCCATCCCTAGCACTCTTTCAGAACATTGAGATCAACACTTGCAATTACAGCGTCTGACAACTGAAATACACCCCAGTGGTGTTTATCCTCAGTGCCTTGACTCTGCAGTGTGCGTGCAGCTCTGACACACTGCTATATCTTTCCAACCTCAATGAATACTGTGAACTCTACTGCATATTTTTGCTTCCTCTTGGACCTCTAACTACATCTTTTCCTGGCCCTGAGTTTACATGTTTTTCTGTCCACCTGGCTGTCACATCTAGTGTGGGTTTCTTTTACCAGAACAAAAATATCGTTTAAGTTAATTGCTAGTACTTTTCCTGAGGCATAGAAGCCCTAGTTTTGAAGAGAAGAAGCCACAATACCTAACTGGTAAAAAATAGCTGATATTTTCAAAAGCACTAGGGTTTAGCTGTACAACCTCTGAAAAATTTTGAAACAATCTGATTTTTGGAGAGAGGGGAATTAGCTGCCAGTTGCATATCCAAACATATCCGTTGCTCTTCAACATTTGAACGGCTCTGTAAAATGAAATAATATTTTATATATACATACCAGTCATTAGGTAGTACAATAACAAGAGTCTTAATAAGGTTTCCAACAGCATATTTCACACCTCCAAATAAAAGAAAGCCATTTATCACTCTTACTTCTCATGTGTGCCAGGCCACCTCCCATGTAGGCTTTGGTATGTCACAGCTCAAAAAAAAAAAAAAAATAAAAAGAAAAAAGAAAAAAACAAACAAACCCAAAAGCAAGAAGAGCCAGAAAATAAGAGAATGTCACATCTCTCCCATCCCTGTGAGGAGGATCACACTCCTCTGAGCCTCTTGGGGTTTTGATAATCATGATGTTTGCCAGGTGACCTGAGCTGCCAGTGAACTATAAGAGCATGTGAAAAGTGCTTTGCCCTATCCACATAAGGAAGAGAAGAATCTGCACATCACCAAATTAAGACTACAAATCACTATAAACTGGCTTAAAGCTATGGTTTCCAAATTCCATAAATGGATTAGGATGCTTGTCTGACCTCTGCTCCCACCCCTTCCAAAGGCTTTCCAGATGGTAATCCAGGGTAAGACCACATGAGCCTCCCAATAGTCAGTTGAACTTCATACCCTAATATCACACCCTAACATCTTCATTAACCTCACCCAAACCTGACCTGAATGTCCACATGACGTGGATCTGAGCTACTGGAAGCACAAGAAAGGATTTTTAGAATGAGAGGGCAGAGAAAATGGCAAGGTGCAATGCCAGCAAAGGATGTGTCTGTGTTGCAGATTTCAGGATTCATTTGGAGTCATAGCTTTCAGCCATGGGAAATGCTAAAAACCTGGAGCAACACCCAAGCCTGGACCTACAGTTATTTTAGACACAGAAGGCAAACATTTTGCCATAGAGCCTGCTCTGGGGGATTGATAAGAGGAAAGGGCCAAGAACAAGGAGACTCATGTCTTCATGGCCCCTTAGGTTGGGAGAGCACAACAGCCACCCCCCCAGCTTTCCTCTCCCCTTTGCAACTGAATTTCCCATTTTAAGCAACAGACCAGAGACTTAAAACACGACTACCAAACATACCACGTACAGAGTCACTGTCTTAACCAGAGCTGGTGGGACAGTTAAAGGTACCTATCTAGCAAAGAAATACTTCAGTGGCCCTCAAATGCCTCTGTCTCTCAGTTGTTTCTTTCCCTCCCCTCTGCCCAGGATAAGAGCAGAGCCAACTGCGTGGTGCCATGGATGACTGTCTGATCTCATCGTTGGTGCCAGCAGGACCCTAAAATTTAAATGACAGCCATAGGATCAGAGGAGCCTGGAAATTAATTAGTCACCCTTTTCCTCCCACCACCCACAACAAAAGTGCTGAAGGCTGAGTCCATTAGCTAAATGACACTTACCCTGAATTCCGTGGAGAGATGAAATTTTATTTTGTGAGTAACTCTCAAAAGCCCAGTTAAAGAAAACTGGGCAGAGGTGGTATTTCTCATGAGAAATAACTTTTCTTCATTAGCAGGCAGCACTGGACAATAAGCCTTGGTTTGAAATATAGCACCTGCTCTATGCAACCAATTGCACAGTTTCCAAGTGCATTTGATATTTAGGCATCAACAGAGAAGTATTTTGTACCTAATGAAGAAAACACTCAAAAGAAAAGCTTCATTGTGAGAAATTGATTTCCATACTGCAAAAGGTTTTGCGTTTGTTTCAGAAAAGCCCGAGTCTCTTTTTCACTTTGGGTTTTGCTGTGGTTCTCTTATGTCACACCACTCAAGAAGCAAGCTGCTCTGGACTCTGCATTTCCAGGAGTGACACTGATGTCAGGAACATATTCCAAGAAAAGGTACCTCACAGATGGTCAGGTGACTGAGGAGAAACAAAACTCCATCAGGGAAGTCCAATCTTAAAATTGTACAAAGTTATTATTAATTGCAGAGGGAGTTCAATAAGACAATTGGAAATTTAGATTATGTCTGCATGCTGGCAGAATCAGTGAACTCCCTCCTCAAAAAAATGATCATTGGAAAAAACTCTGGTCTGAGTTTCCAAACAAATGAAAATCCAGTCAGTCTGTCAGCTTCAAAAGTAAAACTTAATCCAAAGTCGTTAGGAAAAGGAAGGTGATAATATTCTTAAGCTTATGACACTGTTTGTGTTAACATCTTTTTTTTTTNTTTTTTGTGCAGAATATGTTTGTATTTCAATTGACAAAGTATTTACAATGAGAAGAGATACACTCACCACTAAGGGCAATTAATTCTGGGTCACAAAGCTTGTATTTCAGAACAGGCATGAATAATTCAGTGTTAGGTTGTTTAAGTGTGTTTTGTAAAATAGAGCTGCAGCTTTTGTTTTTCTTGAAAGCCTCTGAGAAAGAAAAAAGAAGGTTATTTTTTATTTTTTTTTCTTTGTCTTTTCACTCATGGAGAGATTAGTGGCCTTTTGATGTTCCACATTGACCTCCATTTCTTGCTTTTTTCCCACCAAGCTGAAGAAAATGCAGTTGAAAATGGGAGCATTAAGGAGTAATGAGTATGGCACTATACCTTTGTGTGTCATAGTATATTGAGCAGGTTGTGGTGCTTCACACTGCTTTAATCATGACCTGCACTGCTGGACTGTGAGCTTTTATGATGCTGATAAGCAGAAGTGTACATGTGCACTTTTGATTTTCTTGAGTGCAAGTCTAACCCCACAAATGAATTTACATACCTGAAGGGAAGGTGTGTGGGTGGTGTTGCTCCATCGCCTCTTCAGGTGCATCACATTACCTCCACACTGCTCCATGTTTAAACCTAAAAAAAACCATGGGTAACTGCTGGATGGCAGCCAAATATTACCTAAAACATTTTTTAGCTCCCATATTGAAGAGACAGCAAAATGGAGAAATTTTTATTTCTAGTCCTTGCAAACTAGTGGCATATTTGAGCTCATGTACAAGCCATTTACAATCCCTATTAGTGTCTGGGTTGGCAGGGATGAGTCAGGGAAGAAACTTCATTCTGACTCCATCATGGTTTTCAAAACTATTTGAAGTCTCTTGTTGAGGAATATTTTAAATCAATAAACAGCAGAAAGCCAGGAACATTACAGGTAAACCGTCTTAGGTGAAATAAGGCACAAGCTCAGATAACATTCATAATGCAGACCTTGATAGAGCTGAGGGGACTTGAGGGTACCACTAAAAGAGCTCTCACAAAACAGGGCAGACATGGCTAGTCATACCAGTCTTGATATGTATTGTGCGCTGAAAAGCAAACCACCTCAAATAGATATTATGGGAAACTATTTTGTTCTTTTTTTTTCAGTATGTGCCTAAAATCTCTTCAAGCGGTTAACTCTTATGATACTTCTGTGGCAAATGAGTTGAGCCTTCTCAATCCAGGCCAATAACCACTGGATAGCTAGCTAGCTGGATGTAATCTCTGTATCTGTCCAGACCTCTGCAATACGAGGGAAAAATGTATGGTGCAGCTTAAATACTAGATTTTCACACTTTTTGCCTAAACTCCTTTGTGCAAGTAAATGATGGCACTCCTGAGAAGGAAGGGAGAGTATGTGCACATATTCTTTACCATGGCTCATACCACGTCAAGCTTACCTAAACCTTTTCTTTGGGGCTTCCATAAAGAGGTATAGAACCCTTTAGTCTGGAAACAACCTCTAAGTCACTAAATCCAACCATTAACCCACCGCTGCCAGGTCCATCACTAAACTATGTCCCTAAGTGCCACAAGGAATAACATATGCTTGCATGAGAGCACAGCCCAGGAGAGCTACAGATAAATATGGAGCAGTGTTTTCAAAATAGTCTTTCATATTTTTGTAAATGAATAAGAGAATATGGCAGTTGATGGGGCAAGCTCCATATCAGTTTTCTGACATGGAAAAAGACAAATGAGAAGATCAATACTGAATATTTAAAGTAAGTTGTATAGCTTATGCAGGCTGTCTGCAAGGTTAATGCAGTTAAAGATCATGATTCAAAGGAAAAAAAGAATATGTAACCCAAATCAACATTTCTCTTTAGAAAAAAAAGGACAAAAGTACATCTTAATAATTCCCCCAATAGTATTTCTTGCTAGGTTTACTTAGTGTTTTCCCTGGAGCGATAAATCTTAAGCAAAATCTTGGTTGCTGTAGTGTATGGCAGTGTAGAGCAGATTTGTTTTCTCATTAGTCTTCTGTATTTCTCCTCATTTGTGCAGCTGCATGAGAACTTCTGAGTCCAGAAATGTCCAGACCTCATGCATCTTAGGATTGCTGGCTTAAGGAGGGATACACCAAGTACTAGGAGAGTGTGGGAAGGAGACAAATTGAAAATCAGCCAGTGAGAAACAGAGAAGAAGGCATTTTTACTGCACTGTGTTTACAACTTGTACTTTCTCAGATCCTAAAAATCCACTGTTTTGCCTACATATCTAGGCAATACATTATAGTTCACCATGCATGTCATGCACAGTTATTAATATAATAGCTTCCTCAAGCAAATGTGTGCTGAAATTCAGGTTTAGAATTGCCAGTAAATTCCAGAAAAATTGAAGATTTAATAAAAAGTTCTGCAAATTACTAAACCTCAATACATGAATTTGCAGCCTGACTCTTTTTCACTGTTTTTATTTTCATATTACAGTATTTTATAGTCTGAAGATGCATTAAAGTCTTGTAATCTAAGAGTGAGCTATCACAAAAAGGAGATGTATGTGAGTGTCTGTGTGTCCTGAGCCCACCTGTCAAGCTTAAAGGGAAAAACAGCCAGGGAATTACAGCAGGGGCAGTCCAAAATATTCCTGGGTACATGTTTTGGAGTATAAATAACATTTACAGGACTATCTCCTTTTCTCTTTCTTTTCCCAAGGAATCATGTTGGTTTTTGTTGCCAGACATGGGGTAGCTATGGAAGGGTTGTGTGCTCATGGCGCTCCCTTTGGACGTCACAGATCATCTGCATCCATCATCAGGCACATGCCACCAGTTTCAACAGATATACTTTCATTTTCACACTTTTAGAATTACCTTTAATTTTAGAATAAGTCCAAGCCTTAATGACTACAAAATGCATTTAGAAAACTTAATTTGTACCTGACACATTTTCCAAAAAGGAATAAACACATTATTTATTATGCATGTCTAAAAATATTGAGCATTCTATAAAGCTGCTTTATTTCATGACAGTTTGTTTTCATCTGTCTTACAGTAGCCTTCTCATCATAGTACACCATTGCTTTTATTTTCATTAGAACTTCTTATTATATTAGTTATTTTCTGTTATTTTTTATCTGAGCTTTTTGCTGTTAAGAAGCTCCTCTGTGATTTGCAGAGTGATAGCATTGTCAGAAAATTGCATATTTCGTTTGTTATTGTCTTGCTTAATGAACATGAACTCCTAGACAATTTGTAATACCATAATTTCCAGCCTCTAAGACATACACAGTGCAAGAAGTCATGTTGAAAGAAGGTTATATTTACAATACTTCTGATAGTAAACCTGGTACAGAACTCACATCAGAGCCAGTCTAAACATGACAGCACTTCATAATTTAGCCACAAAACATAATCAGGCAGAAATTATGAAATGTTTTGGATATTAACCATTTTTGTAGTCCTGCTGCTACCAGCTGAAATACTGGGAATAGTGGTGGAAATAGTGTAATTTGTTAGTGATTTTGATCCAAAAAAAATCATGAAGGACTAGTAGCTTCAGTTTAATCCAATTAGTCATGTTTATTGGTTTTCAGTTAAAAGTAATGATAAATCTGACAGCAGAAGATGCCAAGAGCAACCAGATTACCGTCTCTTCAGGCCTGGTCTAGATATTGGTTTTGTAGACACAAAAGCACGAGCCCACAAGAGGTAAGTCGGAGGGACAGTTTGGGTTTGGACTGTAAACACATCAGTTTTTTAACAGACGCTTCCCATATACGTGGACTGATATTCCTCATTCCTGCAGATGCAGAAAGTCTTAATGCCTTCGCGGAGGGATTCATCATCATAAATCATCTTTGCTTTTGGACCTGAGAAAAGAGATTCAGACTGGTGTCACCAGTATAATGGTGGCAAAGATCCCAGTAGATGTTTTTTTCAGAACAACGCCCAGTCTTTTTGATCAAAGAGATTATGTATTTTCTTCTGTGAGATGAAGGATCATGAATGCTGCTTTGCTTATGCAGAGCGGAGGAACGTTAATTCAAATAGTCTGGGGCTCCTTAGTAGGGACTGCATGGCCTCTGCATTGTAGCCAGGCAGCTAGGATGGAGATGTCCAGGAGATGTTGCTTGAGCTCAAAATTTGAGAATCTCTGCTATTTTCATACCAGAATGTGTGAGCTCCTCCTCCTTGGAGAAGTGGACAGAAGTGGACAGTTTTACCTTCAATCACAGATGAAAGAGTCAACCAAATCAGACCTGAGTGAGTGAGGTCAGAAGGGGCTACTTTTAGTTTTAAAAAGGAAATCTAGTGTCATGGATAATTTTTATCTGCCTTCCCATCTCATTCTTTTTGTTTGTCATCCTCAAGTCTGCACAAAGACTGTAAAACTGTATTTCATATTCTGACACCAGCTACTTGCTTAAGACACTATTTGATAAACAAATGTAGAAGGTGATGAAGATAAAGTTTATACAAAGTTTATCTTTTAACTGCTTAAGGGGGCAATGCCTTACACTGCCAGGTTTTCTCAAAAAAATCTCTACTCAGTAGTTCACCAAGCCTAATTAAGTCATTTAGGCATCTTAAATTGCATGTAGACTGCCTATTAGTCTCTATTTCCTTTTTTTTTCTTTTCATTTCATTCATTTTAACTGAGATGATTTGTTTCAGAGAGAGGAACAAACAGCAGAGAAATACAAAGAGTCCTGAGTCTCTGTTATACAGTGGAGTGCATAAATGTTTGGGACTGAAAAACTGTGTAGAGACCTGATCATACAAATACAATAAACATCTCTTAAAATGTGAAATTATATTATATTAGCCATGCAATTAAAGGAAAAACATGATCATCTTGTTTGAATGCCCATGATCTATTCTATTTGCAAAAAAACATGTTTCTCAAAGACACAGAATGGAAAAAGACCATGATATAAGCCTAAATCCAGGTAACAATGCTGGACTTCTAGCTGCCTCATGAGATATAACCCGGGGACATTTGACATTTGTCCTCTAACCTTACCCCAGCTTTCACACAGTTGTCTGTTTCCCCTGAGCCAGACAGATCTAAGCTGTCAATTAATAGATAATGTAAGTTTACTCAGATGTCATGTCATGCTGTTATCCATGTGGAAATACATCAAATGTCCTAGTTTGCTCTAAAGGCTATGGCACTCAGTAAAAATCTTCTCCCATGGGAAGCCTAGGCTTGACAAATGCCTGAGGATTAGACATAGTCAGACATCTCTTTGTGATGCAAAATGACATAATCTTTCGCTTTTTCAAGTAGCATTACACTTTTATTTTCTCCAAATAAAAAACCAAGTTCCAGGTTTGCAAACAGTTTAGGTTGTATAAATTTGTTATTGAATAAAGAGGCCTTGCTAAATCCCAGGAACTGAAGAAATGAATAGCTGAAACACTTCCTTAAAATTTTTAATAAATTGAAGAATTAAAAGTCAATGGTTTCTTTTAATATTTGTCATACTTTGTACCATATTGCTGCAGCACTAGGTAACTGATAGGTTAGACTGTCCTCTCCAAAGTGATCCTGACTATACACTGAAAGCACCAAACATAAGTTGATATTCCATTGTAATAGGAGACAACTTTATGTTATTTAAACTGGAGTAAAGCATCCTTAAATTAAAATTTTATACTGTAGAATGGGCCAAAAGTCCATTAAAATGCTTATGTTTCCTAAAATCCAGTATCCAAAACATATGGAAAAAAATTGCCTCTAGGTATTGAAAGTTGTTGCTTTTATCACACTGTGTATCTAAATTCCCAATGATGATTGATTTAACGAGGTTTGCACATTAAAAATCCTTTTTTTCTTTGTTACAATAGAGGAAATCATAAGAAAGATTAATGCCCTCTGCATGGTGCCATGGATTTAAAATGTCTTTCAAATGTCTTTACCTCAGGAACACTTTGCTATGCAGGCCTGTACTTAGCAAGATTTTCTAAGAGTGTCAAGAATTTATTAGTCATGGCTGATGACGTTGGTGTTCTATAACCTAAATACCTGAAATATGCCTATGTTAAGAAAACTAGGCATTTCAGAAGGCTTTGAAGAAGTTCTTTGAATAAATGGTATTTGAAAAGTATCATTTTTCAGGCTGATATAATGGATTCCATGTCAGAAACACATAGGCTACCCAAAGGTATGACATTCAGTCTTGACATATTTTTCCTTTGCAGTAGTGATATCTGACATAAAGGAGAGTAATGTGCTCAGACTGTACTGTCTGAGAGAGTTTACCTCAAAGGTATAGGGACACAGGTTTGAACATGCATCTCTTTCTTTAGGGAAGAACTTGAGTCAGGGAGGTAATACAAAAGACTCAGAACAGCATACTGGCTGTTTAGCTTTACACCTTCCTCAGGAAATGTATAGGTGTTATCACATTCATTCTCTCTGGAAAAACAAAAATATTAATTCAATATTTCTTTCAAGGAAAGTGCATAACATGGAAATATGCCTTAAATGCCTGTATGTGGGAAAAATCATAGCTCTACTTAGGCAGGATGTCAGGGTATGAATGTATTTAAAATGTGAAGAATAAAAGAAATATTGAATCAAAGAAGCATAGAAAACCTCAGGTTGCAAAAATCTCTGCAATCCATAAGATCCAATCTTGCACTGAAAGTAGGGCCGTATCAAGTCAATGTATCCACCAGATGATCTTCCAGCACTCTGCTGGGTAAAATATCCACTGTTTGAATATTCTCACTGTGAAGAATATTTTTAATAGCCTGGCAAATTCTACTTCAGGAAGCTTATGCCTGCTGCATCGTGTCTAGGCACCATGCACCCTTATGAAGTGAGGATAATTTATTCTCCATCAGCACCACTGAGGTCTTGTAAGGCTGCAGTTAGAAGAACCCCCCCACCTTCTCTTCAGAGTGAACAAATCCAGTTCCTTGCATGTGTCTTCACACATCAACTTCTCCAACACTTTCATCATCGTAGTGGTTTTTTGCTGGGTCTGCTGGTCTCAGTTTCTCAGACCAGAGGGACGGAGACTGCTTTCCAAGGTTCAGCCTAAGAAACAACAAGCTGAGTGAGACATTCACATCCCTAATTTTCTGGCTGTACTCCAGCTGAAGGACCCAAGAAGACAGTTAACCCTCACTTCAAAGTTGCAAAGTGCCCAGCCTGCTACCCACCCTGTCAGTCCGCTGCATTTTTGATAGAGACAGGGGAAGGAAGCATTGACACCACACGTGACATGATCCTTGTAACCTTGTGGTTACAGTCTCCTGAGGTCTATTACAGGATTTGTTCTTGCCCCTGCAGATGCAAACAGCAGGTGTGTAGGAATCACCCTGCCATCATAAATTCAGTCCATGTTTCACCCATGGAAAAGAAAAACATAACTTTCCCAAGGACTTCATGCACAATTACAGTAAGAATGCAAGAAAAAGAATAAATATAGCCTCGATAAAAGACAGAGAATGGTGGAAACCTTGACTTGAGCTCAGTAAAAGGCCAAAATTAAATGTCAGAGGGAGATGTCAAGCTAAATAGTATTGGGAAGCAAAATATCCAAAAAAACCCCTAAAAAATAGACGTATGTTTTCAAAAACAAATATAGTTCTTCAGATAATACATGAAAATTGGGTACACTCTGCCATCTGCTATAATTACTAAAACTCATTCATTATTTCTTGTTTAGCAATATGTCATGAGTTCCACCCAGGCACTTTCCCGTTTTCCTTCATACTACACAAACACATAGTAGGAGACCGTGCGTATCATAAAAAGCCTTCAGTGCACAAGGTAAAAGATAGTGAGTGCATGGAAAAGAAGCACAGAGAGAGGGAAGCAATTAAATTTTTAAATAACTGAAATTATTTTGAATTCTTTCACATTTAATAACACTACTCTTAGTGACTGGTGCAGGGACAAATGGGAAGACCGTGCACCATGAAACATACTGGCCATGAGGCAGGGTTTTAGCATTATTACCATGTCCTTGAGAGCTTTTCTTAATTCCATTTCAGACAGGTTTCTTTAAACAAAGTAGACACTAAAAAAAATAAAATAAAATCACAGCTGTTCTCAGAGTGATGGAATGGACAGACACTTGTTTTCCCACATATTTTGTTATTTCTCACTACATAAAGACCTTAAAATAATTGTTGCTGTTTCCAGAATCTCCATTAAAGTAGATATAACATTATGTTCTTAAAATTAAAACTGTTTCAAAGAACGCAATGAAAACAAGATATAATTGTTTTACACATTCAATTACTTTTATCTGGTAAATTTTAATTATAAATATGTAAAAAAAGTTAAAACATTGAACATTGTTGGTATCAGGCAATAAGATACTTTGCAAACATAAATGGGGAGAATTACGATTTTTAGGTTGTCTTTTTTTCTGACCACCAGTGCAGAAATATCTGAAAGGCTAAAACTAGAGATTATTTTGTTTGCAAAAATATCCGACCTTGTGGCTTTTCTACCAGCTTCCTGACAAAACCCATACAATATGAAGAACACTGCATCATCTGCCAAAAAAGGAAAAGAAAAAGATGATGAGGAACAGTTTGTGCCCCTCGGTGCAAGTGAAATGAATGTACTCTGGAGAGTATGGTGGTCCAAGAAGAGAAAAATTTTAGGAGAAACTGAGAATGTGGAGCAGGAGACTGGTAGCCCTGTGGAAGGTGAGAGTGGGGAGGAGAGGGAAGAAGAACATAAGGATGGGAGAAGAGTGGGGACAAGATGGGATGATAGGATGTTAGCTATGACTAATATGAAGTGTGGCATTACACAGGACAGATATGCAGAAGGAGGTGGATTTCTTCTCTTGTCTCTGTTGCAGGGGACCAACAGAGCTCTACTGATTGGTAAATCAGTGGATAATCCCAATCCAAATTTATACTGCCATAGCCACAGAATTGATGGATTTGTTCCACAGATAGCCCTCTAATTTTAATTAAATCAAATATAAGCACCCAGCTTCCATCCTCAGTACAGTGACAAAGACAGTTCTGGACACCACCAAATTTCATGCACCCTGAGCCAGCCATGAAAACTCTTCAAATTAGCATGTTTGAATTATCCACCTTATCAGCCTTGAGGAAGAGGTAGGTGGCAATAATCCAGATAAACCAGCCTGGCACCAAGTGCATGACTGGAGTGGGATGGGTGGGAGGCAGTAAAGAGCTCTAATGCAACTTAAGCTCAGGATCCCCATTTCTAACCACAGAAATGGGACGGGATTTTTTTGGTATCCACCTCAGCAGCAAGAAACTTGACAAACCCCAACTTGAAAACCAGTTTAAGGAATGTGAGCCCTTTTCCCTGGGACACAAATTATAATTCTGATGATACACCAAGCAGTGAAGCATATCTGGCATCCATTTCTTCAAAAATGCCCCCCCAGGAGGTAGCAAGAATTGTTCCTTTTTCATTCCTAACAGAGGTGAAAGGAAATTTTGCTCATGATTCATTGGATGATTTTTCAGCAGCACTTTCTATATCACTGAAATATTCTCTATTCTCCTAGACATCTTAACCTCTCCTCCAGCTGGAGGCACTCCCACCCTTGTAAAGCACATATGGTCATGAAGCCATATCATTAACTTCATTACAAAAAAAAAAATGTATTCTTTTTTATTTTCCATTTTTTTAGAAAAAAAACACAAAATATTCCACAGTGTGTTTTAACCATTCATTCAGTTGATATACAATTGAGTTTCATAAAAGTTCTTCAGATGATAAAGCCCATTCTTCCTGGACACAATACCTCAGTACTCATAAGCTCTTTTTCCTTTACTGGTGCTTCAAACCCTTGGAAAAAAAGATGCAAAGCATTTGATTATTTTTTTTTTAACATGTGAAGCAGGTCTTTTGGTATTTCCTACATAAATCAGGCTTTTAATTTTTACAAAATTACATATTTGGTAACTTCTTTCATGTCTGTCATCTCCGCAGTATCAGAGCTCTTAACTGTGCACTTAGTAGTCTGACAAGTTCTTTCTTTTCCTGTCTGCTTGTTTCACTTATTCCCCTTTTTTCTCCCAGTGTTTTGTTCTAAATAGAAGATAGAAGATAGAAGTAGTGAGATTCCTAAAAATGGTAAATTGGCTCAGCGACATCCAACTATTTAAAAATATCTTTGTATTTCTGCCTTCTCTCTGTCTTATCAATGTAGATCTGTGTCATGTGCAATTTTAATTTTCATGTAGTAGGTTCTGAACTCTTTTTTTCCGTCTTTCAGTCAGGGAAGCAGTAACTTGCCTTTTTCAACCGTTTTTTTTTTTCTTGTTTGCTTCAAAAGCCACACAAGTAGAGCTCCCAGGTATGCATGTAGTACATGAAAAGTAACACTCAGCACAAAGTCTGCTCATTTGTACTGACATTTTTGGAGAGGAAAGTGCCTCTCATCCTATAATTTCCAGACCAGAAGCCAAGAGGCTGGCTGTGATTTCAACAGGTGTTGCAAAATTTGGTCCAAACCTGAAATGAACCTGCCTGAGCTGGGCTTAATTGGCATACATTGAATAATGAGGACAGAGCTGCAAAGGACACACTATAAGTACTGTACCATTGAATGCAGCAGGGAAGACAAGGCCCAGTAGTCTCAATATTGGGCTTGTTGGAGAAAGAGAAATGCTTGTCCACTTTGTTGCTAAATTTAACGCCCTGGCTTGAGATACAAGAGCAATGAGAGCTGCGCAGAGCCGTGGCCAGACTGGAGCAGCTGTGTTGGCTGGAAAATCTGCTCCAAGATGTGTCTGAGGTCCTGTGCCCAGCTGTGGAGTGCACTGAGAGGTCTCACCCTGTGGCACCACAAACTGGGGAAGCACATCTGGGCATGGGCATAGCACTGCTGCTGCCACCTTACCTTACCTGATGTCACACTTGCAACCCTGCAATTTACATGGAAAGTGTCCTAACAGCTAACATTGCCTGAGGTGGAAGTGTGTAATCCAGCTGCTTACCACACTGGGAGGAGCTCCTCACCCTGAGGTCTCTGTTGATGCTGCTACTACTCAGAAACCCAGACTTCAGAAAGAATTTGAATGTTAGATTTATGTGCTGGCAAATAAATCTATCTCTTCTCTCAAATATACTGTTTAACTTCAGCTACCGATCCTTATCTCTTAATGATCTAAATAATAACCAAGGCAGAAGCAGTGCTCACTTCTCAACATTTCAATACATTTAAGGTTGTAATAGTATTTTAATTCAGCATAGCTAATGTGTCACATGGAATAGATAGAACAATTGTTGCATATGTAGCCCCAAGAAAGCACTGACAAGACAGCTGTACCCATTCTGTCTCAACATGAGATATTGTCATGTCCCAACTAAGTCTTTTATGACAGTGATTGTCCTGGTAAGTGAATATTTTTGGAACTAACTCTCACATAGATCTTAGTGATAATAAATGATACTTTTTCAGCATTGTTGCATACTTGTCATTTTATCTGTGATGTATCTAACTCAAGATCAATGAATCCAACCATGGCACTAAACAGCTAAATAAACCATAATAGTCAGGGCATGACAAATCTCTTTTTATCTCCTGCTTGCTTGAAGTCACAAATTTGCCTTTATAGTAAAGCTTTTGTGTTCAGAAATGCTTCTTCTTAAGATGGATTTTAAAGCTTACCAAAGTTTATACATTTCCATCAACATCTGCAATATGATGTTGATGGAAATGTGTACCAAAAGTACACCAGAGGCAGAAAGGGGACAACTCTTCAGTTTGACTGGTAAACATAGAAGGAAGATCAAACACTGAAGCATCTCCTAAACCCTGAATTTTCAGTTAAGGTCACCAATCAATTTTCACCATTTTAAGTTTCCACCAAAATAAAATATGTTGATCAAGTCATCCAGAAAGGGACAAATCCTCTAAGTTTCTGAATTCCTATATTTATTTTCAATTTCTCCTTAAACACTTGTTCTTAACCTGGAGTGAATCTGGGAGGGTTGACAGAGACACTTTCCTGTGGTTAACTAATAAGTTTACATTCTCTCATCCCTCTGTCAACTTAGTTAAGTCCTAAAGAATATGAAGGTAGAAAGAAGAGGAAAGTGTGGTCCAAATTTCTCTGCTCTTGGCCTCATAACAAGGCCCAGATTTCTGCTGTAAAAAGGAAAAGCTGATGCCACATACAGAAATAATGCCAGGTTAGCTGAGGATTCAGCAGAAGTAATAATAAGTAGTGATAACATTTCCAAGGAAGCAAACTCAAACTTACCAAGCTGGTTTGGAGATAAGTGTCCCTATTACTGTTGCCTGTATGATATTCCACTATAAAATTACATAGATTACTAGAAAGGACCAAGTGTAGATAACTAAATCTATTTCAAAACGTTCTGTGATAAAGGTCAGGTTTGTAGGAGAGATGCATATAGAATAATAAAACGGTTTGGAAATTAACCTGAAAAGGTATTTAATTCCGACCTTCCTTCTACGGACAGGGACCTCTTCCACTTCATCAGATTGCTCTAAGCCCCATTCAGACTGACCCTGAACACTTCTAGGGATGAGGCAACCAGAGCTTCTCTAGGCAATCTGTGCCAGTGTCTCACCACCTGAACAACAAGAATTGTTCTCTTGTAGCCCCTTTAGGGACTCAAAGAAGCTCTAAAGTCTCCCCAGAGAGCTTTGTCCTCTCTGCAAGCTGTCAATTAGTCTGTGATAATGCTCTCTTTCCATATCTCTTTCTGCATATCTCTTGCCTGCTTAAATCCTGCAGACCAATCTCCTCACTCTTCTTTTTCTTCATTCTGGAGAATCCTCAAGGAGTGTGAAGACAAAATATGAAAAATTAAATTATTCAACTAGGATTTAAGCATTTAAATGTAAATTTTACTGCTCTGAGGTCAGGTCAGCTGTCCTGCTGGACTAGCACACAGTCAAGCAAATGTTTTTGCCTAATGCTGAGCTTTATGCACTCTTTATTCAGTGCCTTACACTCTTCCTTGATTGCATAAGCTACTTTTAGACAAGTTCATTGGATGCTTGTGCATATTTCTGCCATGTCTTCTGCACAGCACCAGCTGAATCTGTGTGCCAAGTGGGCATTTTTATTCCCTTGCTATTGAACCCTTAGCAATTACTTCTAGGCTACTGGAAAACAAAGTATGTATTAATGCTTCTCTATGCTAAAATAGAAGGAAATTTATCTCACAGTTGAACATGCTGTCAGTTGCATATGAAAATAAGTAATTTGAATTTATTATAATTAAATAATTTTTTTAAGAGCAAAGCCCTTGGCTGCTGTTTGTAATGATCTGCACGGAGTATGGAAGAATCCATCAAATTACACAATTTTCATTGAAGAGTGGCCCTATACAGAAGACAGTGAGAGATACTACGCAACTTCATTATAATAATCAGAGAAATCTAGCCTTATGATATGCAGGTAAAAAACATCACTATGTTTTTTCTGGTGTTTTTTTGGATTTTTTTTATAATTAGGAGGACAAGGAGAAGACTAGGCAGCTTCCTGTGATTTATATGTGACATCTATTAGTATGATCTTATTGTGGTGTTTGAGTCCTCACAGAATTAAATATATTCTTGAAAAACATTTCTCAGTTTAGTTTTGGCCTCAGGATGTATAGAGCTCAATCCTCAGATCCAGCTGTATAGAGGTCCCTGTAGGTTCAGCCCAGAACACAGGACTGTGCTGAGATTGCTTGGCAGCAGCACAAGAGTCTGGCAAAGTTTAACCAAGCTCTACCTTGAGAACAGACCTGACTGCTTTTAGCTGTGGTCTTAATAGGCGAGATGCAACATTTTAGGATAAGGAAGTCACTTATTAGTAGATATTTTCAGCTTCTCCAGTGGTTATCAAAAGGGATGGGTCAGTTGCTCTGCTTAGAAGAAATAATATTCTGGAAACTCAGTGAGGTTTGACAGAGTAGCTACCTTTTTGTGAGACCTGACAGAACAGCTATGTTTTTATGAGCTTTTTTTGTTTTGTTTTGTTTTAGCAGGTGAAACGTTATGGCTCATTTTGAAAGCAGAAATTTTAAAAGTATCTCAGAATAGTTTTTTCCAACCAGAAACAGTCACTAATAAAAATCTCCTGAGACCTGGGTGGAAAATTTTCAGTTCAGAGATGTTCCTTTTTACTAGACCTAGACCTTCATTGTCTGAGTGGTGACTGCAAAATGAGTATCCGGCCAGGGTTTGCCTAAGTGCCATGAAAGGGTCAATAGTCTGCAAATAGGCACCTGTACAGTCCGGCACTAAATCTGTAAGCACAGGTGTAAAATTTGTTGTGGTTTCTATCAGTAGAAGTGGTACTTTACAACACCAGTGAGCCTCCCCACTATACCTCTTGCCAAAAAAAAAAAGGATGACCAAGCTTCAGAAAGCCAGGAAATCCTTCTGGGTGTATCATCATGGCCTTCTGGTGAAAATCACACAAAAATGTGATGGGCAAAGAAGGTCACTTCCTTGGGAAGCTCACTGGCCTTCATATTTATTTAAAAGGGGAAAAACACCAACTTGGTGACTTTTTCAGACTGGTGTAAAAATTAAATCATTATAATAAACTCAAAAGTATATTTATTTTCTCTATTTTTTGAGAAAAAAGCAACATGGCTGATTTACTGTCATATAGGAACCCATATTCAGGGTATTCTGTCGGGTCCATAGCTTGGCTTCTGTTGCTCATCAGGTGTCCAAATTGAATGCCACTGAATAGAACAGGACCGAGCCTGCAGGAGAGATCATTGTGGAAACCACCTTCTGGATATTTTGTAGGGTTTGCTATGAAATGATTGTAAGAGATGCCTTTGCCTGCATTAAGTTGCAAACAAAACCATATACAGAAGTCAATAATATGGATTTTTTGTTAACAGTAAATATGAGGTAGAGACAGAAAGAAGTGCAAAAAAAGTAAGGGCAGAGAAGGAGGGTGAGAGAGAGAGTCAGTAGGTAGAAAGATATCACCATCTGTGGATTCCCACAGCATCCCACTGGTCCTTCTTCACCCTCCTTAGTCTTCAGCAGTGGGGATCCTGGAGCAGTTCTTCTGGAGGCACCACTTTTATACAGCCAGGTCCCAGGTATCCATGGGGTGAAAAAGCCATTCCCACAGCTTTGGCTGGCATCTGTGTAATCAGCTGCTTCCTTTCTCACAGTTTGCCACCATGTGAATTTTTGTCTTGATAGGTCTTACTTTAAGTTGCCACAGTCTGTACAGTAAAATGTTGTCCAGTGTGCTAATTCCATACGTTCACCTTCATTAGACCTGGAATTCAAGCCTTCCTGTTTTGCCACCTGTGCTTGTCTCAAGTTCCGGTTGTGATGGATTATCCTATGGGAACTTCTTTCTTTAACAGTGTTTTCAGATATGCAGCTGTATTCTCTGTCCTCACAGACAGAGAGGACACAGTCCTCACAGAGCTCACCTGTGTTTCCTATGCTGGAACCTCTGTCAAGGCTGATATAATTTGGGGAAGGTTTTTCCATTCTCAGTTTGCCCAGCTACTCCTTGTGAGTTGGGATAATGTTTGATTT
>VXBU01017855.1:3647-19274 GCA_013400315.1 Bombycilla garrulus | reverse complement strand
GACAGAGTTCAAACAATTTTGTTCACAGTTTTTTTTTGCTGGCTTATTTTTTTTGTGGTAGTGCTTACTCAATATATAATTTTATAATGATGTATCTTACATCTATGTAAATTATATTCCATGTGTCAGAATTAATGCTCCTAAAATATTCTCAAAAGGCACTAAATATATTTCATACATTCCTTGCTAACTCTATGTTATAAAATAATTGATACATAGCCCACAAAACATCTAAAAATACTCTCTCAGCTTAAAAGATGCCTGCAATTTCTTCTGCTGTGCATAGCTGCAGACCACAGAAACCAATCTGAAAATCCAGTTACAGCAACATTCAGGAAGTTGCAGAGAGAGAAAACAACCTTTCACAACCTTAGTATTTGCTTTGTTTTATACCAAATGGTCAGCACATTCACACAGCTCAGTGAAAGAATAAATTTCCAGTACATTGGTTCCTAGTGAAAAATATTTTTCCACAGTTCTTGCTGTTATAGGAATTTTTAGAGTTAATATTGTATAAATCTAAATAAAATAGGAGATACATTTATCTATAAATTGCTCTTGTGCATGCTAGTTTATTTCAAGCTATTTACAATCATTCCAGGAGTATTAATACTATTTCTAAAATGAACAGATCTCCATCATTTATTTTCTGAGGCATCACATGATTAATTTTGTTTTCCTTTTTTCTCTTCCTTACGGTAGTAAAAATTGGTGGTATATGCCTAATAATTCCCAAATATCAATGAGGAGGTCCACAGAAGGCTTAAACCATATCAAGATTAACTCTTTTCAACAGTGGACTCTTTCTGTGTTCTCAGATTTATTACTGCTGCAGTGACTTTTGGCAAAAAAAAAAAAAAAAAAGGCAGGAAAAACTAGATGAGAAGTCTCTAAATTTATTCCAGATGCTCACCTACATTTTAAGATGCAGGAGAGGGACAGGGGAACATTTCAGAGGTTCAATGGGAACAGGACCCCATGGAGGTAAGGTGGGAGCATCTCCCGACGGCAGCATGGTGACTGCAGCTTGTCCCTGCAGGAGCAGGAGTTGGGGGGAAGGAGCCAAGTGTGCCCAACAAACTGAAATGCACAAGGCTACAACTCCTCCAAAAACTATCCACCCAAAATGCCATCACATGGTTGTTGGTCTGCTGCAGACAAGGGTGACACTCCCTGGTGGGGGAAGCCTGGTGCCAAGCCTGGAAATGTGGGAATGGAGGGAGGAAGGACCACCACACACCACACAGAGCAGATTCCTTCACAGGGAGCAGGTGGAAACAACACTTTTGGGAATGACCTAGACTTTCAACATCATCAAAGACAATAACGGCTAGATAGAAAATTCAGTGCTTTGGGAAAAAATTATCATACACATAGACATCATTAGTGTGCTTCTGGGGACACCAACACAGCAGGGAATTTCAGCAGAGAAACTGGCATTTCCCTACTGATCATGTCCTCATCTTATGTGCCAGGGATTTTATTCTGATTATATTTACTCCCAAAGAAGCTTTTGCTTTCTATTACCTGTAGGGCACTCAAAAGTCCACCTTTGAAGCCAGTGATACACTGACTGTGACAGAAGCAGCCTGGCCTGAGTGAAAAGCACAAGCCCACCATCTTTTGCAGTGCTGGCCTTTGATAAGAACTTCACTAAACCACACATGGGGACAGCTATAGCCAGCACACAATACAGCCTATGTTAAATCCTCCCAAACCCACTGCCGATATGAGTAGGCTTATGACTGCATGGACAAGCCTTTGTTCCCTGGAAAAAAAAATCCAAAAATTTATTTGTAGCTTGAGGAGGGAGGCAAAAAAAGAAAAAGGAAAAAACTCTAGAAGAAAACTTTTTACTTCCAGTGATAGCTTTCTTAACTCTATGAACAGATTGCTGAGATTATCTCCTCTCTTCTTAAAGGGACTTAAAGTTCCTCTGTCTCACAAAGCCACACTCTTTTTCCTTATTGTAAGAAATGAATCACTTTGGGAGTTGTGTCCAAGAATGATACCCATATGAACAGACAGGAAGTCAACGGTTTAATTTAGGAGGCCAGCTGTCTGCACCAAGCTGTCATTAGCTAGCTCTTGAAGGTGACCAAGGAATCTAAAATAATGCAGAGAAACACTTTGTGTTTCACATTTTGGTGGGGTTTTTTTTTCTTGGTTTTTTTCTTGAAAATAAGTGGTTTTTTTTAAAAATCCAGGATATTTCAAAAGGTAGAACTGCTGTGTAATCGAGACTGAAAACTATAAATTAACAGGAAGTGGAAACCCTCTACTCCAACTTCAAGCAAATGGATAGACTCCTGTGTTTTAAGACCTGATTAAATATTTAAGGTTGTATTGAACCGAAGCATAAGGAACATCTCTGGACAAGCTGCTGTAAAATCTGCATGTAAATGGACAGGCTTGAGTGTTTCTACAGAGAGGCTTTGACATATATTATTTTGAGAAAACTGTTTTTCAAGCCCACTTCATGTGATGATGTGCATTTTGTTTAGAAGACCAGGATTAAGTGAAGGCTGCTAAATAAACTCACTCAGAAAATGAGTGCTGAACCTGGGGGTACTGGGTGCACTGACCATAGAAGAGCAATGAATGAGCACAGAACAGGCAAGGGAGGGGAATAAGCAAACCCAATAGAACTTCTCATCACAAGATCTTTTATCTCTTTTTTTCCCCCCATGGAAGACCCCTAATGAGCTAAGACCCAAACAGGGTCTTAAGAAACAGGATTTTCCCTAAGTCTTTGTATTTCTGGTGCATGGGCTCCCTTCCAAATGGAAGCATGAAACAGGACTATTTCCCATCCCTTCTTACTCCAATTTTGTGGTCAGATGATTCCTTAGTTGGCCTAACTGTCTGCTGACACATATTCTGACCTGTCCTAGGTGAGCAGATAAGGGGAGGGCTTTAAGAAGCAATTACTACTAGCATCTGGTTGAAGTATCTGCACTTCTTTCTTCACTGCATGAAGCTGGTTTTGGGTTTGGTTTTTTTTGTTTGTTTTTTTTGTTTTGTTTTGTTTGGTTTGGTTTGGTTTTTTTTTAATGAGAAACATCCAGAACAGTATAACATTATATCTGAACAGTCTGGAATAAACAATATTCCTATAGCATCTATTACTGCCCAGTGTCAATCTTTGACATGTCCTTCAGTATAAATATAATTTTGGCATCACACTGCTGTCTCAGAGGTAGATGTTATCAGGAAGTCAGAGAATCATGGAACCATAGAATGATTTGTGTTGGAAGGGGCCTTAAATATCTAATTTCAAATCCCCTGCCATGGGCAGGCAGAAGGTTGCTGGAGGTAAATGTACTCCTAACAATGTGGTAATCAAACCACTGAAATCTCAGTGTAAACCATCAAAGGCAAGAGCAAAGGAACAATATGAACAAATCAACGGTTGAAATATAAGAAATTTCTCAAATTCTCCCCTTTCCAAAACTTCTAAAACTTCCCTTTTGATATCAGCTGCTTTTGAGCTGTAGATATCTTAAGCTTCCAAAGAAATTGTTTACACTGCAGAACTGAGATATTTTAATTTTTAAAAATTGTCAAATTGATTCAGTCTAGCAATTTCAAAATTTTCTGGCAAAAGTATTACCTAATTAAAATGAAACTGAAAAGCAACTATTGAACAGAAAATGGTTTTGTTGCAAAAGCATTAAGTTAGACACTTTCTAAATTTGTCTTAAGGAAAAAAAACCAGAAAATCTTAATAACTTCTGTTCAGAACCACAGCAAGTGCAAAACTGCAAATCTTACAGTGCCAAACAGCTTCCCATTTATTATAGTTTAGAATATTTAGTTTTACCTTGTTCTTCCAGCTTTTAGCTGCTTAACCCTCTTTGTAATATTACACATCAGTGTCCATCTTTATCTTCAGCATATTTCCTATTGGCATCCTCTCTTCCTTCCTGATTTGACCCATATTATGAGATCCAGGTTTGGATTATCACAGGCATGCTTTAGAAATCCCAATTGACTTTTTATTTATTTATTAATATGCATATACAAATGCATGTGTATATAACAAACAAAAAAATACACATATATGTGTATATATACATGTAAATATATATATTATATGCATATATGTACACATATATATGTTATGTATACATAACAACTTACTATATATATAATGTAATATATACACATACATCCTATTCAGAAGGAGTAATGAATTATACAGAGACAACTGAAAGCTCCAAGGGACATATATTGATTGACATGTATCAGACAATGTAACTGGCCTCAGAATACTGTGTATAATAAAATTAAAAGAGAAACTGGTGGTGTGACACAAAGACTAGAGAAAGATCGGATCAACTTTTTTAACGGTATCAGGTTCCTATCAAAACTTCAGAGAATTACAGAATATCCAGAGTTGGAAAGGACTCACAGTGCCATCGTCAAGTCCATCTCCTGGACTGCACAGCACCATCCCAAGAATCACACCATATGCCTGAGAAAATTGTCCAAACACTTCTTGAACTCTGTCAGGCCTGGTGCTGTGACCACTTCCTAGGGTAGCCTGTTCCAGTGCCCTCTGGGTGAAGAAGCTTTTTCTAATATCCATCTTGAACCTCCCATAAGACAACTTCACACCATTTACTCAAGTCCTGTCACGGCACCACAGAGACCAGTGTCTGCGCCTCCTCTTCTCATCACGAGGAACTTGTAGACTGCAACAAAGTACTTCCAAGCAAACCATGACACAATAAAATAGCTTTGTTATGAGATAATGTTCCAAGAATTCCTTTTTTAATAATTACTTGATTACCTACTTACATGATCTGGTGATATTATGTGTTGTCCTGTAGTGACCACTGGGTAAATTAAAGAAACTGAATTATTCATTCTGGGGATTCTTCTCCCTGCTAAAAAAAGAACAAGAGAAGACTAAATGAAGTGCCAGAGATGACACATCTACTGCATTCAATCAACACATGTTGACAGACAAAAGCCAAAAAATTAAGGTTGCAGTATCTGTGCTGACACACAAGCTGTTACCCTTAAAAAAAAAAAAGAAAACAAAATTAATAAGGGCAGCAAGAGATGAGGAAATGATCTGAGAATTATTGTTAGAAAATCAGCCCATATTTTTAGACTTAATTAGAAATGTCCTGATTCATGTAAATTCAAATGTTATATGCTCTATATTCATAAAAATATTAATTTTTGCTTCCTACAGCAGTAGCAAGTAACTCTATTAATCCACAGTAGTCATTTCAGTTACATCACAGCTACAATGCACATGGCACTGTGCACAATTATCTGCTTTCCTTCATGCTCCTCAGTGGCACCACAGTGGGACAAACTCAGTCACTTTGTTTGAGTGCCACATGTTGATTCAGTGATAGAATAAAGTACTTCACAGGTTATCTTAGTCTGCAGCACTTAAAGGTCAGGATTTATTGTAATGTAAATCACAAAGCAATTTTATCTTGACAGAGATTATATACTCTTATAATACTTCTCACTGAATCTAGAGATGTGTTTGCTTTTTCCTTGCAACTGCTGCGTAAAATTGGACTTTAGCCCAGAAAAGAAAAAGGGATGGCAGCCTATTTGGTTTTACAGCAGCAACTTAATTTCTGTTTAAACAAAAAAAAAAAAAACACAACCCAACCAAACCAATAAAAATAACCCAAAAAAACAAACAAACAAAAAAAAACAACTGACAAACAAAAATTAAATCCAAAAATCATCATCAAAGCCCTTTTATTAATACAAGAAAACTTTGCAGGATGGAAAAGCAGTTTGTACAGTTGTTCAGCAGGACATTCTCAGAGTTATACTTAACTCCTGCTAGCTGAAACCAAATGATCTCATTACACTGAAGCAATGCTACAATGCTGAAGCAGCATCCTGACATGTCTTTCAAAATGCATTAAAAAAAAACCAGGAACCTGACATTTATAGCCTAAGGCTGCAATGGTAGTGAGCCAGTGCTCTACAATCTGCTCCACTCACAGGTGAGCTGCCTGGGGTGATGCAGTGCCAGGACTGCAGGGCATTCTCCCCTTCACAAGGGCTGAACCAGCTCTTTTGTACCATGTTTACAGACACAGAAGTTCTGTGTACTTGTGCATTACAGCCACAGCCTTTCCTAACACAGTAATTTGCACTCATCTTTAGAGTGGCATCAGCAGTCACAGATGGGCGCTCCATGTCTTGTGCAGGCACTTGTCAGCAAAGACTTCAGCATTGCCTCGGGTACTAAGCACACATATTCCTCCTGTTTATCCAGGCCTATATGTTCCCTGTGATGGTGCAAATTCATCTAAAAAGCACCTTGCAGGATGAGCAGAGCTGGTGGCACTAGAAGTCTGCATGGAAAAGGATGTGTTACTGTTGAATGACTCCTTTAAAAGAGCCTAGACTTAGCAACAAGTCAAATTAAGTACTTTCATCATTTGAAAGCCTTGCTGTTTTCCCAGCTTTACTTCAAAGTTTAATACTTTGGGGAGAAACCAGGCATTTCAATGAACTCCCTTTTGTGTGGAAAACAGAAGGGAGGAAGACAGGAAAACACATAATAGGGTGGAGAATCTTGGAGACAAGAGAGCAGCATTTTTATAGTCCTCACTACCACAATCCTGGATTGATGTGGTGACTTGATAAGATGTTGAATTATGCAACCCTTCCCACAGATGTACTATGGCATTCATTTTGGGCCCTTGAATGTAGCTAGACTTGCTGACCTCAGACTGAGCTTTTAGATAGGATAAACAAGTTGCTGTGCCAGTGTATATATCGTCTGGAATCTGAAAAGTCATTAAGACAATAAACATCATGCTAAGTTTACAGATTTACATTTTCAAGCAAAATCACACTTTAGTCTATATTAAGGAAGCTCTCTTTTCAGCAAAAAATGTGGAGCTGTATATAAATATACAGTTGTACAACTGCTGTGCCTATTTTGTATTTAGATTAAATGGCAAGTTAGTAGATCCTGGTAGATCATCTGGATTCCTTTAACTGAATTCCCACTGTTTACATTTGTTTGTCTTTTCTAAGTTAGGATTTCAAAATGCAAATATAGCAAAACATGCAAATCTGTCATGCACTCCTAGATCAAGCTCTAAGAATGCCAGTTAGAATTCAAAAAGTTTGCTTCTAATGAGGAGAAAAAACAGGTGTTCATGGAGGAAAAAAGCAAATTTCACATAATTCTACAGTTTATTAAACTTTGTAGTTATTTCAAACTGCAGCTAACACTATAGCAATTTAGAAGAGGAATACTGGAGTCATATTACTATGTGTCTAAAAATATAAACAAGCACAGGAATCTGTCAGACACCAGGAACAGTTTACAAAAATTAGTAAGAATTAGTAGTAATTCTTGTTTGCGTTAGTTGGTTTGGATTTTTTTAATTGTATACTCTGGCCTTAGTAAACAGTGCTGTTGATCTTGCTAGTTTGGATTTAGGATGTATTGCTTATTTACACAGAGAATTTGTTAGCTATGCAAATAAACAAACAAACAAATAAACAAATTATCTTCCACATGAGTTTGAGACCACTCTTTTGGCACCTACTCACCTCTGGACAAAAAGAATGCATTTTAATCAATTTCAGAACACAAAAGTTTCTTTCAGTCCCTCCTTAGTTTATTAATTTAAGTATCACTACCCTCCCATGAAAATACTTTTTTTTGAAGCTAAAAACAGACTCAGAAGCAGTCCTCAGATTCTTGGGTTCTTTAAAGCACATAGTTTTCAGCAGCAATCAAGTTAGATTAGCAGTACATTTAGGTTATTTTGACTTTTAGACCACTAAAGAAAATAAAAAGTAATCTTTCAATGACTGCAAATTAAGTCTGATATAAATATCTACCTACTGCACATTCTTAGGTGGTCACTTAGCAATCAGAAATAACAATAAATCAAATGTGCTAAATTAAAACTATAACATAGTTAAAACATAACTATTATTATTATTGGGGTATTATAGCTCATTTATTCTGTCTCTTAGTGATCATAGATCTTCCTAGCAGGTTAAAAACAGTAATTTCCTACTAGAGTACATATATCGTCCTTTCTTTTTTTCAAGAACAACATCTGAATTAATACATTTCTTAGCATTGAAGCCTGTGTTCTAATACAGACCAGCCTGATGCACTCAGTGCAGCACCATGAACTTACTGTCAGATGTCTGCAGAAGGTTCCCATGGAAGGTCCCTAAAACTACCATGACACAAGAACTGTGAGCCCCCATACCCCGGCCAGTACTCAGTGGGGCTGTAACAGGACATGCAACAGCTCCACTGCCTTCCATGGACCTTGAGACAAAGTAAGGCTATAGGTACTAGTTTAATAAAGCTGGGCCTTTGAGTAGCACAATGGAAGGTTTCAAAAGACAAATATCTTGTAGGTGCTAAGACACCATAATTTCAGATGTCAACATCCCTTTTGTCTCTGATGCCCCTGTGACAAAAAACAAACAAACAAACGCTACCCTGACAAAAGATGTAGAAGAGGTATAAGTGTGCACCTTATGTGACTTAATCCACCACAGAAAGTTAGGTGAGCACTGAGGTACTAGACTTTACGATGGCAGCAAGGAGAACACAATGTCCTTTCTGCTGGCTGCAGAGCCCACAGCACCCAGAACAAAACCTCCCCCATTGTGTCCATTCTAGCACTGCCTCTCCAGCTACTCCAGAGCAGGTCTCTGGATAGATTAAGCACAATGAGGACTAGAGAACTTACACGAGAGAAATTATATTTAATTTCCACTCCATTTGCAAAATATTAGCCATTCCCCATGATTCTGACATGTATCACGCTTTATCTCACTGAAGTAGAATGAAATGCCTGCCTTCCATACTGTATTTGGAATTATTAGGTGTGCTGGATTCACAAAGACTAGCACAGAAAGACAAACATCAGAATCAGCTCTGCATGACACATTAATATAAATATGGGAGAAGTGGGTGCAGATTTATCCTTCAGCTTTATCAACCACACAAAATTTTCTGCAGTTTGTTTTCATACTCTTTTAAAACTCACATGAACAATAAATACATAATAAAATAAAAAAAACTGAAGTCTGCCACAGGTAGTATATCAAGATTCCAACACTGGATGAGTGTAATAATTGCAAAAGCTACTAGGTGATTTAGGAAGTGAAAGTTACTTCCGAGGGATGTGCAGGTACTATTTTCCAATGGTAGCAGATGAATTTGAAAGTCCATGGGGTTGAAGGGCCAAGCTCTTGGTGACTGAGGTGGCCATCTCTTGTATTTCACTGTGGAAATCAAGCTGCAGTTCCATTACCTAATTGGATGAGACCTGAATATTTCATCTCAGTGCTCTGTACAATGTGTCAAAAAGGGCCATTGAACTGAACCAAATAGGCCCTTTGCTGGAAATACTTTTTTAAATGGTCACATAGCACAGTTGTTTATCAGTCTTTGATGTAAGAGAAGAAAATTTTACTTCTGTAAATACTAATTCAAAAATACATTTTCACTCATTTGAGCATATTTAAATACAAAATACTTTTAAGAAACAAAAGAAATGTTACTGTATAGCATTCCTACCACAATTGGGAAAGATTTTAAAATAATAAATATGTGAAATAGCAAAGATAAATAAAGCTTTGCATTATTTCTGAGAAAAGGAATAGTTACTGATAACATTAGAAACAGTATTAAAATAACTTCACTCTAGACATGAAGGAATAACTTACATTGCTTTTTACTTCACATCTAAGAAACATGCTGCCTCAACTTTTTAGAATTTGGGTGCCAAATTCATCTTGACAAAAGGCAATGGAACAATGAAAAGAAAATGCCCCTCATTTGCCTCCCACCCAGATAGGGGCATAGGAGGAGAAGACAAGGTGTAGCACCACCAGGTGAAGTGACCACTGACCAAGAAATGCTGTAGAAATTTCCAGACGATTTTATTGCCGGTTTTTATAAATCTGCACCTCATTAACTTAGCTAAGCAAGGTAATGGCTGTGACAGGGTCATTGAAAAGAAGAGGGAGGATCAAAGACAAGACAAACTCTGAGCTAAAAGGGATGCTGAGGAGTGGCACAGCACAGGGGACAGATCATTAGTTAAGGGACTGGGGCAGCCACAGATCCTCTTCACTGGACCTCCCTCAGGAGGGAGGCAGGACGATGTGATGGGAAGCACAGATGGAACAAAGCTGAGTCTAACATGGGAGAAATGCACATATGAGAAGATATTGCAAGAAGCCTTTGTAAGAGCAGGGCATTGAGTTGCAAAGCCCAGAGTAAAGCAGGGTGGCTGCATGAGGCAGAAAAAAAATTAGGACATGAGTGTACTATCTGGCTGTCAGAACAAAAAAAAGGACATATTTTCCCCTCCACTGAGAAATAAAATAAAATAAAATTACCACCATATCTTTGAAGAAGTACATATTTTCTTAGTAAACTCTGCACACCACAAGCAACCAAATATTTTTTTCTGTCTCTTTTTATATATCTTCAACGTGATACAACACAGAAACGTATGCCTTCAATACATGCAAAATAGTTCTTATCTGTGCTGCAAAGAAGCTGCATGTTAGTTGGCAAATTTTGGGTAAATATATGGAAGAGGCCCATAGATTTTTACGGTCTGCGTGCACACCAAGAGAGAGAAAAGATTCAGGTATAAAAATTCCACCTGACATTTGGTCATGCTGGTTTTACTCAAAACTTCAGAGCCCACTTTTTAGTTGTAACAATGGGTCCCCCTTGTGGGTAAAACCATAATTAACGAATTTTGTCCCTCATTTCTCTCAACATAGCTAAATATCACATGCGACTACCAAGTGGAAGTTGCTGCTTTTAGGAAAGTGAACATGAAAAGATATGGTTAATTTTCATGCAACTTTTTAAAAACATAAAGCACAGCCACAAAGATACATATTCCTACTGAACTGTCTCATTAAGCAATGAAGTAACATCCTGAACATCTATGTTTTAAAACAATAGTAATATAAGTAAATCTTTCTCTGAAGATTGCCCTAGATAGGGCATAAACAATTTGTAAAAGAAAAAAAAAAACTGTGTGAGAAAGAAAAATAAGTCCTGCTAACACTTTTCTAAGTCATGAAATTCAGTGTTTAACAGAGAAATTAATCAGATGCTGTTAGAACTGCAACTGCTTTCATAAATGTGGCAGCCATTACAAGCTAGCAAAATTAATTCACTCACATAGCTCCAGACATAAGCACCTATTTTATCAACTGAAGAGTTCTCCATTAGGAAAGTGGGATTATGGTT
Source organism: Bombycilla garrulus (assembly GCA_013400315.1). Taxonomy (NCBI): domain Eukaryota; kingdom Metazoa; phylum Chordata; class Aves; order Passeriformes; family Bombycillidae; genus Bombycilla; species Bombycilla garrulus. The sequence continues at coordinate 8,011 of VXBU01017855.1, read as the reverse complement.
TGTTCTTTTAGGAGTACTGGGGAAGTAGCTAACTTCCAGTGGAGGCTGAATAACTGAATTGTTGCTTTTTTTAATGTCTTTTTAAGGGTAGCCCAGTACGATCTATGTTAACTAGCATTCTTTTACTAATTTCATTTAATTGGGTTGTTTGGATGTGATTGTTTTATTTATATATATATAAAACTGCTATTTATATATAGTAGTCAAAAGTATCATACAGGCATTTTACTACTTCCCTTTTCAGGTACAGCACATTACTCTTGTTTTAACCTCTAATATGTAGCTCTGCCTTTCATAAATTGGCTGGTTTTTGGGCTTTTTCAACCCCATCACAACTGGGTTAAAATAGATGTCTTTATTTTATGAGTTTTCACAACTCCTCTTTCAATGGTAACTGTTCTCTAATATATTTCTTTATTTTCCTATATTTTCACTTACAGTTGGGGCAGTCACTGTGCAGCAATCTCTCTGACTCCAGCAGAGGAGTGGGAAGAGTGCCTGCCAACACCTGGGAAAGAAGGAAGAGGCTACAGAACTTGATGTAAATTACTGCAACCTTTTGATAACACAAATTCTCCAAATCCTTTTCACGCCAATAAAGTTGGCTTTATCATTAGTCAAACTTCAAGATCACTTAAGAAAAAGATCTAAAACCATAACTAACAAAACAAAACAAAAGAAAAAAAAAAACAAAAACAAAAAAAACCAAAAAAAAAAAAAAAAAAAAAAAAAAAAAAAAAAAAAAAAAAAAAAAAAAAACCAAACCCGAACAAAAACCCACAAACTAAACAAAAAAAAAAACAAAAAAAAAAAAAATCAAACAAAATAGGACCCTTTCAGAAGTCCATTTCATTCAATTATAACTAAAACAAAGCATTCATAATTACAGTTTGCAACATCCAGATGTTATAACATCATTTCCACTAAATATTTTGAATAATATTTACAAGAATTCCTGCTAGTTCCTTCCTGCTAGGCCCATTTTTTGTCCCTTTAAGATGAAGATTTTAAAGGAATTATTCCTTTAAATTTATTTCCTTTCAAATTCATCTATATACTCTTTTATAGGTAGTTTTCAAAATAGTAAAGGCTAAAAAGTGGGAAATACAGCCTCCACTACCAATAAGCTCATAAGTCATTTCAAAAAGACCTGCATATGGAAATTTCCCCACTTATATATTCTGAGAGCTATCACTTCTGACTGCTGGTAATTGCCAATGTGTTCAGTTTGCAACAGTTAGCAATAGTTTTATGGTAGATGCACCATTTGTGCAATCATAAAAGTAAGACACACATTCTCTAGAAGTATCTGAGGCTTCTACTGATTTTCTGCTAATATGTGTAACATCTTAGTAAGAGCGCCTGAATGGATCTGAATGGTGTCCAGATATTTCCCTTGGTGTACCTTAGGAAAGCATCAAAAACACTGACCTCTTTTTCCTTCTGGAGAATAATTTTTCTTTCTTTACTTAAAAGTGGGAACATTCTCAGACTTACATCTGTGGTAAAAACAGAGTTACATGAAAGTTCCTAGTGCCAGTTGGTACCTTCTACAACCTATTGACTTATCAGGAAGGTCAAAGAAAGTGCAGCTCTTGTTTCAGTCAGGTTCTTTGTGCACCAAGGCAGGTTGCAGTCACAGCAATTTACTGCTTAATAGCAGGATCCAGTTCAACCAAAACAAATAAAAGGCTGCTTATATGAATGTGTCTTGGGGATGGTTGATTATCCCATCCCATTTTTGAGCATTTTTTTATCTGCTTTGTTTTGTGTCCAGGGGCAGCTGTTGTGCCAGCCCCAATCCCCGTGCTGCCTGGCTGCAGGGCTGTCGCGATGAGGGGGAGCTGGACCACAGTTTTTCAGGGTGAAGGGCAGTTCTTCCCCTTTTGGTGTGGCCTCTGGGCAGACCATGCAGCTGGTACCTCTGACCAGGGATCCTGCTGTTTCTGTGGGATTTGCCTTTTTTATTTTTTCTTTGCTTTGGCACTGTGACTGAGTTCGCCAGCTTGGCCTCCTCTGCTGCTCTGCTGTGGGAAGCCCAGAGCCAGTGTGTGTGCCAGCCAGGACCTGAACACACCTTAATTACCTGCTGAGGGCAGCCCACCCACACAGCTGGGACCCAGGTGCCAGCCAGTGCCAGAAAGAAGACATGGGGAGCCTCTCTCTGCTGTGTTTGGGAGCCCGGCTGCTGCTGTTAGCCCTCCCTCTGCCTCTGCCACTGCTCTGGGTGTTTTGCTACACTGTGGCACTTCACCCCTTGCCTGCCCGGAGGTCCTGCCGTCCAGCTTGCATCTACACAGTTTCTGCTGCCGCTTGCTTACTATCTCTGGGTGAACCCATCCTGCTGTTCCAGCTTGCTTTGCCTAAGACTCCTGCGACAGCTCCTTTTGCTCTCCAGAGGGGCACCAGGGTTGGTGCCACCTGGGTTTGGTAAAGGAAGCCCATTCTCCACCCCTTCTGCTGGCTGTGTCCGCCATTGCCCCGTGAGGGAGAGGCCGAGCTCGCGCCACAGCGCCCCCTGCAGGCGCGGGACAATCCCCACACCTGCCCTGCCCGGCCTGGAGCCAGCAGCGCCCCTGCTGGCTATGCCTGGAACTGCACCCAGGGGAAAACGCTGACAGCCGAGAGAGCTGCTGGCACTGGTTTCCCCGAGGGAGTAAGATTCCAAAATTTCAGTATCTAGCATTTATTCAATTTTTTTTCCTNATCCATTTCTCTCATTGGCAGAAAGGAGGGTTTCAGCCCTTTCTCTTTAGAGGAAATGCTTATTGCAGGGTGTTTTCTCCTGAAATTTGTCTCAACAGAGCAGCACATCCATCAGACATGAGTCTACAAAACTTCCAACTCTGTGAGGCATTCTGAGCAACTACAAGCAATCTACGGGGCAAATGGATTTGGTGCCATTGTCCCTAGCCCCTGTTCTTGTGTAATTTGTGATAAAAAAAAAATCCTAATACAGTTTACTTTGTAATATCCCAGAATTGCACATAGGCTGCAAAATTTTCTCAGGGGAGGGATTTGGCAATTGAAGGGTTTCTCCACACTCTGCTTCATGGCTTAGCCACCACACAGTCTCCAACAATGGCCAGTCACAACAGAAACATCTTCCTGAGCTGCAGCCACAGTACAGGAAAAGAAGTATCCAGGAGCTCTACTACAAACATAAGAAACCAGAGACAAAAGAAATCAACATGGTCCCTGCTGCCCCCCCCTTTGGGCTGCCATTGTTTCCATGCAGGCCTGTGACCCTTAAGAACTCAGGGCCAGCTGTGTCTTTTCCCAGTGGCTCTGTGCTCATTCCTCCTGTCACAAACTGCCTTTCCGCCCTCCGCTCCGTTGCCCGCCAAGTTGTCATGGTGTCCCTTTACCTCTTTGCCAAGCTCCAACAGCACAGTTAAGCACAGCTCTGCTGTACCTGGTAAAGTCAAGCACGCCAGCAGAACACTCAAGGTGTTTCTCAACTCAAGCAGAGCCTCCAAATGATGCAGCACAGGTAACCGTAAGTCTGACTGCTGATGACTTAACTTTCCATGGAAACTTTCCCATCAATAAACACAAACCAAGTATGTTTGATGTCACAAATCTAGTACATACAAGACAGCTCTAACATAAGCCAGTAGTGTAGTATTCGGCACACACTTCATTCCAACATGGTATTTTTATTCATTTGAAAGTTCTTAATTTCCTTTAAATTGCTTGGGATTAATTAATGATTAATAATGGGATTATTGATATTTGTCACAGCTCTTAAAAAGATTTCAGTGCAATGGATTACAACATTTCCTGGGTTGTCATTTTTAGACTTCCACCAGACATCACAGTCCTCCACAGCAAAGGCAACAGAGGAACATTTGTCCCAGGTACTCCAAGCCAGACCTTGTTCATTTAACAGTAACTCAATTTGGCAAGTCTAGAAATAAGAGACACATTCAACAGCACACCTATTCCGTATGTAGTGATGACTGCGGAACCTTGACACTATTCCACAACAGAGATGATAAAATGTGCCACCAAATTACTGTCTTCCCCTGTGATTAAATAGGCAAAGTATAAAAAGAAAAAACTGGGAATCTGTATCCTATGATACACCAAGAGAGCTACACAGAAGTACCAGGATAGGTGTGAGCCCCACAAAACAAAAGGAATTGCATCAGTGGTAGCATCAGTGCTGGGGCTGAGATGACAGTTGCAACCTCAGAGATTAGATTTTACCAAGCTCTGGTCCCTGATCTGTCACAATTATTGTCAGATGGTGAATATCAAGAAAAGTCAACAGGAATTGCAACAACTCCAATACACAAAACTGCGAGATCATCAGTCAGCAGCACAGAACAAGCATTGTTTTGAAATGGAAAAATCTCCAG